>JAQQFT010000532.1:0-24112 GCA_029582265.1 Zoroaster sp. YZ-2022 | reverse complement strand
TGGGACCAAAAATTTATATCCAAATTAAAGCTTAGGTTCTCCTCTTTAGGAAATCACATGACTTTTACATTTAGATAATTTCTTCATACCTTAAAGGACCTGCATGCACACTTAGCCCTCCGCAAAATACTGTCAAAATACGGGCCATAACTCAGGGTAGACAGCCTATATTGTTGTGATTAAAACACAAATACGAATGAAATTATTTCTAGCGACGGTTATAACTTTAAAAGTTTTTAAGGGAGGCAGACAAATTTATATCCAAATTAAAGCTTAGGTTCTCCTCTGTTAGGAAATCACATGACTTTTACATTTAGATAATTTCTTCATACCTTAAAGGACCTCCATGCACACTTAGCCCTCCGCAAAATACTGTCAAAATACGGGCCATAACTCAGGGTAGACAGCCTATATTGTTGTGATTAAAACACAAATACGAATGAAATTATTTCTAGCGACGGTTATAACTTTAAAAGTTTTTAAGGGAGGCAGACAAATTTATATCCAAATTAAAGCTTAGGTTCTCCTCGTTTAGGAAATCACATGACTTTTACATTTAGATAATTTCTTCATACCTTAAATGGACTCCATGCACACTTAGCCCTCCGCAAAATACTGTCAAAATACGGGCCATAACTCAGGGTAGACAGCCTATATTGTTGTGATTAAAACACAAATACGAATGAAATTATTTCTAGCGACGGTTATAACTTTAAAAGTTTTTAAGGGAGGCAGACAAATTTATATCCAAATTAAAGCTTAGGTTCTCCTCTTTAGGAAATCACATGACTTTTACATTTAGATAATTTCTTCATACCTTAAAGGACCACCATGCACACTTAGCCCTCCGCAAAATACTGTCAAAATACGGGCCATAACTCAGGGTAGACAGCCTATATTGTTGTGATTAAAACACAAATACGAATGAAATTATTTCTAGCGACGGTTATAACTTTAAAAGTTTTTAAGGAGGGCCGACAAATTTATATCCAAATTAAAGCTTAGGTTCTCCTCTTTTAGGAAATCACATGACTTTTACATTTAGATAATTTCTTCATACCTTAAACGGCCACCATGCACACTTAGCCCTCCGCAAAATACTGTCAAAATACGGGCCATAACTCAGGGTAGACAGCCTATATTGTTGTGATTAAAACACAAATACGAATGAAATTATTTCTAGCGACGGTTATAACTTTAAAAGTTTTTAAGGGAGGCCGACAAATTTATATCCAAATTAAAGCTTAGGTTCTCCTCTTTAGGAAATCACATGACTTTTACATTTAGATAATTTCTTCATACCTTAAATGGCCTCCATGCACACTGAGCCCTCCGCAAAATACTGTCAAAATACGGGCCATAACTCAGGGTAGACAGCCTATATTGTTGTGATTAAAACACAAATACGAATGAAATTATTTCTAGCGACGGTTATAACTTTAAAAGTTTTTAAGGGAGGCCGACAAATTTATATCCAAATTAAAGCTTAGGTTCTCCTCTTTTAGGAAATCACATGACTTTTACATTTAGATAATTTCTTCATACCTTAAAGGACCACCATGCACACTTAGCCCTCCGCAAAATACTGTCAAAATACGGGCCATAACTCAGGGTAGACAGCCTATATTGTTGTGATTAAAACACAAATACGAATGAAATTATTTCTAGCGACGGTTATAACTTTAAAAGTTTTTAAGGGAGGCCGACAAATTTATATCCAAATTAAAGCTTAGGTTCTCCTCTTTTAGGAAATCACATGACTTTTACATTTAGATAATTTCTTCATACCTTAAACGGCCTCCATGCACACTTAGCCCTCCGCAAAATACTGTCAAAATACGGGCCATAACTCAGGGTAGACAGCCTATATTGTTGTGATTAAAACACAAATACGAATGAAATTATTTCTAGCGACGGTTATAACTTTAAAAGTTTTTAAGGGAGGCAGACAAATTTATATCCAAATTAAAGCTTAGGTTCTCCTCTTTAAGGAAATCACATGACTTTTACATTTAGATAATTTCTTCATACCTTAAATGGCCTCCATGCACACTTAGCCCTCCGCAAAATACTGTCAAAATACGGGCCATAACTCAGGGTAGACAGCCTATATTGTTGTGATTAAAACACAAATACGAATGAAATTATTTCTAGCGACGGTTATAACTTTAAAAGTTTTTAAATGAGGGCGACAAATTTATATCCAAATTAAAGCTTAGGTTCTCCTCCTTTAGGAAATCACATGACTTTTACATTTAGATAATTTCTTCATACCTTAAAGGACCACCATGCACACTTAGCCCTCCGCAAAATACTGTCAAAATACGGGCCATAACTCAGGGTAGACAGCCTATATTGTTGTGATTAAAACACAAATACGAATGAAATTATTTCTAGCGACGGTTATAACTTTAAAAGTTTTTAAGGGAGGCAGACAAATTTATATCCAAATTAAAGCTTAGGTTCTCCTCTTTTAGGAAATCACATGACTTTTACATTTAGATAATTTCTTCATACCTTAAATGGCCTCCATGCACACTTAGCCCTCCGCAAAATACTGTCAAAATACGGGCCATAACTCAGGGTAGACAGCCTATATTGTTGTGATTAAAACACAAATACGAATGAAATTATTTCTAGCGACGGTTATAACTTTAAAAGTTTTAAGGGAGGCCGACAAATTTATATCCAAATTAAAGCTTAGGTTCTCCTCTTTTAGGAAATCACATGACTTTTACATTTAGATAATTTCTTCATACCTTAAAGGACCACCATGCACACTTAGCCCTCCGCAAAATACTGTCAAAATACGGGCCATAACTCAGGGTAGACAGCCTATATTGTTGTGATTAAAACACAAATACGAATGAAATTATTTCTAGCGACGGTTATAACTTTAAAGTTTTTTAAGCGAGGCCGACAAATTTATATCCAAATTAAAGCTTAGGTTCTCCTTTAGGAAATCACATGACTTTTACATTTAGAAAATTTCTTCATACCTTAAACGCCCACCATGCACACTTAGCCCCCCGCAAAATACTGTCAAAATACGGGCCATAACTCAGGGTAGACAGCCTATATTGTTGTGATTAAAACACAAATACGAATGAAATTATTTCTAGCGACGGTTATAACTTTAAAAGTTTTTAAGGGAGGCCGACAAATTTATATCCAAATTAAAGCTTAGGTTCTCCTCTTTTAGGAAATCACATGACTTTTACATTTAGATAATTTTTTCATACCTTAAAGGACCACCATGCACACTTAGCCCTCCGCAAAATACTGTCAAAATACGGGCCATAACTCAGGGTAGACAGCCTATATTGTTGTGATTAAAACACAAATACGAATGAAATTATTTCTAGCGACGGTTATAACTTTAAAAGTTTTTAAGGGAGGCAGACAAATTTATATCCAAATTAAAGCTTAGGTTCTCCTCATTTAGGAAATCACATGACTTTACATTTAGATAATTTCTTCATACCTTAAAGGACCACCATGCACACTTAGCCCTCCGCAAAATACTGTCAAAATACGGGCCATAACTCAGGGTAGACAGCCTATATTGTTGTGATTAAAACACAAATACGAATGAAATTATTTCTAGCGACGGTTATAACTTTAAAAGTTTTAAGGGAGGCCGACAAATTTATATCCAAATTAAAGCTTAGGTTCTCCTCTTTAGGAAATCACATGACTAGTACATTTAGATAATTTCTTCATAACATCCACGACCTTCCTGCCCACTTAGCCCTCCGCAAAATACTGTCAAAATACGGGCCATAACTCAGGGTAGACAGCCTATATTGTTGTGATTAAAACACAAATACGAATGAAATTATTTCTAGCGACGGTTATAACTTTAAAAGTTTTAAGGGAGGCCGACAAATTTATATCCAAATTAAAGCTTAGGTTCTCCTTTTAGGAAATCACATGACTTTTACATTTAGATAATTTCTTCATACCTTAAAGGACCACCATGCACACTTAGCCCTCCGCAAAATACTGTCAAAATACGGGCCATAACTCAGGGTAGACAGCCTATATTGTTGTGATTAAAACACAAATACGAATGAAATTATTTCTAGCGACGGTTATAACTTTAAAAGTTTTTAGGGAGGCGACAAATTTATATCCAAATTAAAGCTTAGGTTCTCCTCTTTAGGAAATCACATGACTTTTACATTTAGATAATTTCTTCATACCTTAAAGGACCTCCATGCACACTGAGCCCTCCGCAAAATACTGTCAAAATACGGGCCATAACTCAGGGTAGACAGCCTATATTGTTGTGATTAAAACACAAATACGAATGAAATTATTTCTAGCGACGGTTATAACTTTAAAAGTTTTAAGGGAGGCCGACAAATTTATATCCAAATTAAAGCTTAGGTTCTCCTCTTTTAGGAAATCACATGACTTTTACATTTAGATAATTTCTTCATACCTTAAATGGCCTCCATGCACACTTAGCCCTCCGCAAAATACTGTCAAAATACGGGCCATAACTCAGGGTAGACAGCCTATATTGTTGTGATTAAAACACAAATACGAATGAAATTATTTCTAGCGACGGTTATAACTTTAACAGTTTTTAAGGGAGGCCGACAAATTTATATCCAAATTAAAGCTTAGGTTCTCCTCTTTTAGGAAATCACATGACTTTTACATTTAGATAATTTCTTCATACCTTAAAGGACCACCATGCACACTTAGCCCTCCGCAAAATACTGTCAAAATACGGGCCATAACTCAGGGTAGACAGCCTATATTGTTGTGATTAAAACACAAATACGAATGAAATTATTTCTAGCGACGGTTATAACTTTAAAAGTTTTTAAGCGAGGCTGAAAAATTTATGTCCAAATTAAAGCTTATTTCCTCTTTTAGGAAATCACATGACTTTTACATTTAGACAATTTCTTCATACCTTAAACGGCCTCCATGCACACTTAGCCTCCGCAAAATACTGTCAAAATACGGGCCATAACTCAGGGTAGACAGCCTATATTGTTGTGATTAAAACACAAATACGAATGAAATTATTTCTAGCGACGGTTATAACTTTAAAAGTTTTTAAGGGAGGCCGACAAATTTATATCCAAATTAAAGCTTAGGTTCTCCTCATTTAGGAAATCACATGACTTTTACATTTAGATAATTTCTTCATACCTTAAATGGCCTCCATGCACACTGAGCCCTCCGCAAAATACTGTCAAAATACGGGCCATAACTCAGGGTAGACAGCCTATATTGTTGTGATTAAAACACAAATACGAATGAAATTATTTCTAGCGACGGTTATAACTTTAAAAGTTTTTATGGAGGCCGACAAATTTATATCCAAATTAAAGCTTAGGTTCTCCTCTTTTAGGAAATCACATGACTTTTACATTTAGATAATTTCTTCATACCTTAAAGGACCTCCATGCACACTGAGCCCTCCGCAAAATACTGTCAAAATACGGGCCATAACTCAGGGTAGACAGCCTATATTGTTGTGATTAAAACACAAATACGAATGAAATTATTTCTAGCGACGGTTATAACTTTAAAAGTTTTTAAGGCAGGGCGACAAATTTATATCCAAATTAAAGCTTAGGTTCTCCTCTTTTTTTAAATCACATTACTTTTTCATTTATATAATTTCTTCATACCTTAAATGGCCTCCATGCACACTTAGCCCTCCGCAAAATACTGTCAAAATACGGGCCATAACTCAGGGTAGACAGCCTATATTGTTGTGATTAAAACCCAAATACGAATGAAATTATTTCTAGCGACTGTTATAACTTTAAAAGTTTTTATGGAGGCCGACAAATTTATATCCAAATTAAAGCTTAGGTTCTCCTTTAGGAAATCACATGACTTTTACATTTAGATAATTTCTTCATACCTTAAAGGCCTCCATGCACACTTAGCCCTCCGCAAAATACTGTCAAAATACGGGCCATAACTCAGGGTAGACAGCCTATATTGTTGTGATTAAAACACAAATACGAATGAAATTATTTCTAGCGACGGTTATAACTTTAAAAGTTTTTAAGGAGGCCGACAAATTTATATCCAAATTAAAGCTTAGGTTCTCCTCTTTAGGAAATCACATGACTTTTACATTTAGATAATTTCTTCATACCTTAAAGGACCACCATGCACACTTAGCCCTCCGCAAAATACTGTCAAAATACGGGCCATAACTCAGGGTAGACAGCCTATATTGTTGTGATTAAAACACAAATACGAATGAAATTATTTCTAGCGACGGTTATAACTTTAAAAGTTTTTAATGGAGGCTGACAAATTTATATCCAAATTAAAGCTTAGGTTCTCCTCTTTTAGGAAATCACATGACTTTACATTTAGATAATTTCTTCATACCTTAAATGGCCTCCATGCACACTTAGCCCTCCGCAAAATACTGTCAAAATACGGGCCATAACTCAGGGTAGACAGCCTATATTGTTGTGATTAAAACACAAATACGAATGAAATTATTTCTAGCGACGGTTATAACTTTAAAATTTTTAAGGGAGGCCGACAAATTTATATCCAAATTAAAGCTTAGGTTATCCTCTTTGTGGAAATCACATGACTTTTACATTTAGATAATTTCTTCATACCTTAAAGGACCTCCATGCACACTTAGCCCTCCGCAAAATACTGTCAAAATACGGGCCATAACTCAGGGTAGACAGCCTATATTGTTGTGATTAAAACACAAATACGAATGAAATTATTTCTAGCGACGGTTATAACTTTAAAAGTTTTTAAGGGAGGCCGACAAATTTATATCCAAATTAAAGCTTAGGTTCTCCTCTTTTAGGAAATCACATGACTTTTACATTTAGATAATTTCTTCATACCTTAAATGGCCTCCATGCACACTGAGCCCTCCGCAAAATACTGTCAAAATACGGGCCATAACTCAGGGTAGACAGCCTATATTGTTGTGATTAAAACACAAATACGAATGAAATTATTTCTAGCGACGGTTATAACTTTAAAAGTTTTTAAGGGAGGCCGACAAATTTATATCCAAATTAAAGCTTAGGTTCTCCTCTTTTAGGAAATCACATGACTTTTACATTTAGATAATTTCTTCATACCTTAAAGGACCACCATGCACACTTAGCCCTCCGCAAAATGCTGTCAAAATACGGGCCATAACTCAGGGTAGACAGCCTATATTGTTGTGATTAAAACACAAATACGAATGAAATTATTTCTAGCGACGGTTATAACTTTAAATGTTTTATAAAGGAGGCCGACAAATTTATATCCAAATTAAAGCTTAGGTTCTCCTCTTTTAGGAAATCACATGACTTTTACATTTAGACAATTTCTTCATACCTTAAACGGCCTCCATGCACACTTAGCCCTCCCCAAAATACTGTCAAAATACGGGCCATAACTCAGGGTAGACAGCCTATATTGTTGTGATTAAAACACAAATACGAATGAAATTATTTCTAGCGACGGTTATAACTTTAAAAGTTTTTAAGGGAGGCCGACAAATTTATATCCAAATTAAAGCTTAGGTTCTCCTTTTTTAGGAAATCACATGACTTTTACATTTAGATAATTTCTTCATACCTTAAATGGACTCCATGCACACTTAGCCCTCCGCAAAATACTGTCAAAATACGGGCCATAACTCAGGGTAGACAGCCTATATTGTTGTGATTAAAACACAAATACGAATGAAATTATTTCTAGCGACGGTTATAACTTTAAAAGTTTTTAAGGGAGGCCGACAAATTTATATCCAAATTAAAGCTTAGGTTCTCCTCTTTTAGGAAATCACATGACTTTTACATTTAGATAATTTCTTCATACCTTAAAGGACCACCATGCACACTTAGCCCTCCGCAAAATACTGTCAAAATACGGGCCATAACTCAGGGTAGACAGCCTATATTGTTGTGATTAAAACACAAATACGAATGAAATTATTTCTAGCGACGGTTATAACTTTAAAAGTTTTTAAGGCAGGGCGACAAATTTATATCCAAATTAAAGCTTAGGTTCTCCTCATTTAGGAAATCACATGACTTTTACATTTAGATAATTTCTTCATACCTTAAAGGTCCTCCATGCACACTTAGCCCTCCGCAAAATACTGTCAAAATACGGGCCATAACTCAGGGTAGACAGCCTATATTGTTGTGATTAAAACACAAATACGAATGAAATTATTTCTAGCGACGGTTATAACTTTAAATGTTTTTAATTGAGGCAGACAAATTTATATCCAAATTAAAGATTAGGTTCTCCTCGTTTAGGAAATCACATGACTTTTACATTTAGATAATTTCTTCATACCTTAAAGGACCACCATGCACACTTAGCCCTCCGCAAAATACTGTCAAAATACGGGCCATAACTCAGGGTAGACAGCCTATATTGTTGTGATTAAAACACAAATACGAATGAAATTATTTCTAGCGACGGTTATAACTTTAAAAGTTTTAAGGAGGCCGACAAATTTATATCCAAATTAAAGCTTAGGTTCTCCCTCTTTAGGAAATCACATGACTTTTACATTTAGATAATTTCTTTATACCTTAAAGGTCCTCCATGCACACTTAGCCCTCCGCAAAATACTGTCAAAATACGGGCCATAACTCAGGGTAGACAGCCTATATTGTTGTGATTAAAACACAAATACGAATGAAATTATTTCTAGCGACGGTTATAACTTTAAAAGTTTTTAAGGGAGGCCGACAAATTTATATCCAAATTAAAGCTTAGGTTCTCCTCTTTAGGAAATCACACGACTTTACATTTAGATAATTTCTTCATACCTTAAATGGCCACCATGCACACTTAGCCCTCCGCAAAATACTGTCAAAATACGGGCCATAACTCAGGGTAGACAGCCTATATTGTTGTGATTAAAACACAAATACGAATGAAATTATTTCTAGCGACGGTTATAACTTTAAAAGTTTTTAAGGGAGGCCGACAAATTTATATCCAAATTAAAGCTTAGGTTCTCTTTTAGGAAATCACATGACTTTTACATTTAGATAATTTCTTCATACCTTAAAGGACCACCATGCACACTTAGCCCTCCGCAAAATACTGTCAAAATACGGGCCATAACTCAGGGTAGACAGCCTATATTGTTGTGATTAAAACACAAATACGAATGAAATTATTTCTAGCGACGGTTATAACTTTAAAAGTTTTTAAGTGTGGGCGACAATTTTATATCCAAATTAAAGCTTAGGTTCTCCTTTTTAGGAAATCACATGACTTTTACATTTAGATAATTTCTTCATACCTTAAACGGCCTCCATGCACACTTAGCCCTCCGCAAAATACTGTCAAAATACGGGCCATAACTCAGGGTAGACAGCCTATATTGTTGTGATTAAAACACAAATACGAATGAAATTATTTCTAGCGACGGTTATAACTTTAAAAGTCTTTAAGGAGGCCGACAAATTTATATCCAAATTAAAGCTTAGGTTCTCCTCTTTTAGGAAATCACATGACTTTTACATTTAGATAATTTCTTCATACCTTAAATGGCCTCCATGCACACTTAGCCCTCCGCAAAATACTGTCAAAATACGGGCCATAACTCAGGGTAGACAGCCTATATTGTTGTGATTAAAACACAAATACGAATGAAATTATTTCTAGCGACGGTTATAACTTTAAAAGTTTTTAAGGGAGGCCGACAAATTTATATCCAAATTAAAGCTTAGGTTCTCCTCTTTTAGGAAATCACATGACTTTTACATTTAGATAATTTCTTCATACCTTAAAGGACCACCATGCACACTTAGCCCTCCGCAAAATGCTGTCAAAATACGGGCCATAACTCAGGGTAGACAGCCTATATTGTTGTGATTAAAACACAAATACGAATGAAATTATTTCTAGCGACGGTTATAACTTTAAAAGTTTTTAAGGGAGGGCGACAAATTTATATCCAAATTAAAGCTTAGGTTCTCCTCTTTTAGGAAATCACATGACTTTTACATTTAGATAATTTCTTCATACCTTAAAGGACCACCATGCACACTTAGCCCTCCGCAAAATACTGTCAAAATACGGGCCATAACTCAGGGTAGACAGCCTATATTGTTGTGATTAAAACACAAATACGAATGAAATTATTTCTAGCGACGGTTATAACTTTAAAAGTTTTTAAGGAGGCCGACAAATTTATATCCAAATTAAAGCTTAGGTTCTCCTTTATTAGGAAATCACATGACTTTTACATTTAGATAATTTCTTCATACCTTAA
Source organism: Zoroaster sp. YZ-2022 (assembly GCA_029582265.1). Taxonomy (NCBI): domain Eukaryota; kingdom Metazoa; phylum Echinodermata; class Asteroidea; order Forcipulatida; family Zoroasteridae; genus Zoroaster; species Zoroaster sp. YZ-2022. Next base: position 13,851 of record JAQQFT010000532.1, on the reverse strand, counting down.
AGGACCACCATGCACACTTAGCCCTCCGCAAAATGCTGTCAAAATACGGGCCATAACTCAGGGTAGACAGCCTATATTGTTGTGATTAAAACACAAATACGAATGAAATTATTTCTAGCGACGGTTATAACTTTAAAAGTTTTTAAGGGAGGCCGACAAATTTATATCCAAATTAAAGCTTAGGTTCTCCTTTTAGGAAATCACATGACTTTTACATTTAGATAATTTCTTCATACCTTAAATGGCCTCCATGCACACTTAGCCCTCCGCAAAATACTGTCAAAATACGGGCCATAACTCAGGGTAGACAGCCTATATTGTTGTGATTAAAACACAAATACGAATGAAATTATTTCTAGCGACGGTTATAACTTTAAAAGTTTTTATGGAGGCCGACAAATTTATATCCAAATTAAAGCTTAGGTTCTCCTCTCTCGGAAATCACATGACTTTTACATTTAGATAATTTCTTCATACCTTAAAGGACCACCATGCACACTTAGCCCTCCGCAAAATGCTGTCAAAATACGGGCCATAACTCAGGGTAGACAGCCTATATTGTTGTGATTAAACACACAATATACGAATGAAATTATTTCTAGCGACGGTTATAACTTTAAAAGTTTTTAAGGAGGGCGACAAATTTATATCCAAATTAAAGCTTAGGTTCTCCTCTTTAGGAAATCACATGACTTTTACATTTAGGATAATTTCTTCATACCTTAAACGGCCACCATGCACACTTAGCCCTCCGCAAAATACTGTCAAAATACGGGCCATAACTCAGGGTAGACAGCCTATATTGTTGTGATTAAAACACAAATACGAATGAAATTATTTCTAGCGACGGTTATAACTTTAAAAATTTTTAAGGGAGGCTGAGACAAATTTATATCCAAATTAAAGCTTAGGTTCTCCTCTTAGGAAATCACATGACTTTACATTTAGATAATTTCTTCATACCTTAAATGGACCTCCATGCACACTTAGCCCTCCGCAAAATACTGTCAAAATACGGGCCATAACTCAGGGTAGACAGCCTATATTGTTGTGATTAAAACACAAATACGAATGAAATTATTTCTAGCGACGGTTATAACTTTAAAAGTTTTTAAGGGAGGCCGACAAATTTATATCCAAATTAAAGCTTAGGTTCTCCTCTTTAGGAAATCACATGACTTTTACATTTAGATAATTTCTTCATACCTTAAATGGACCTCCATGCACACTTAGCCCTCCGCAAAATACTGTCAAAATACGGGCCATAACTCAGGTAGACAGCCTATATTGTTGTGATTAAAACACAAATACGAATGAAATTATTTCTAGCGACGGTTATAACTTTAAAAGTTTTTAAGGGAGGCCGACAAATTTATATCCAAATTAAAGCTTAGGTTCTCCTCTATTAGGAAATCACATGACTTTTACATTTAGATAATTTCTTCATACCTTAAAGGACCACCATGCACACTTAGCCCTCCGCAAAATACTGTCAAAATACGGGCCATAACTCAGGGTAGACAGCCTATATTGTTGTGATTAAAACACAAATACGAATGAAATTATTTCTAGCGACGGTTATAACTTTAAACAATTTTAAGGGAGGGCGACAAATTTATATCCAAATTAAAGCTTAGGTTCTCCTCTTTTAGGAAATCACATGACTTTTACATTTAGACAATTTCTTCATACCTTAAACGGCCTCCATGCACACTTAGCCCTCCGCAAAATACTGTCAAAATACGGGCCATAACTCAGGGTAGACAGCCTATATTGTTGTGATTAAAACACAAATACGAATGAAATTATTTCTAGCGACGGTTATAACTTTAAAAGTTTTTAAGGGAGGCCGACAAATTTATATCCAAATTAAAGCTTAGGTTCTCCTCTTTAGGAAATCACATGACTTTTACATTTAGATAATTTCTTCATACCTTAAATGGCCTCCATGCACACTGAACCCTCCGCAAAATACTATCAAAATACGGGCCATAACTCCAGGTAGACAGCCTATATTGTTGTGATTAAAACACAAATACGAATGAAATTATTTCTAGCGACGGTTATAACTTTAAAAGTTTTTAAGGGAGGCCGACAAATTTATATCCAAATTAAAGCTTAGGTTCTCCTCGTTTAGGAAATCACATGACTTTTACATTTAGATAATTTCTTCATACCTTAAAGGACCACCATGCACACTTAGCCCTCCGCAAAATACTGTCAAAATACGGGCCATAACTCAGGGTAGACAGCCTATATTGTTGTGATTAAAACACAAATACGAATGAAATTATTTCTAGCGCCGGTTATAACTTTAAATGTTTTTAAGGGAGGGCGACAAATTTATATCCAAATTAAAGCTGAGGTTCTCCTCTTTTAGCAAATCACATGACTTTTACATTTAGATAATTTCTTCATACCTTAAAGGACCACCATGCACACTTAGCCCTCCGCAAAATACTGTCAAAATACGGGCCATAACTCAGGGTAGACAGCCTATATTGTTGTGATTAAAACACAAATACGAATGAAATTATTTCTAGCGACGGTTATAACTTTAAAAGTTTTTAAGTGAGGCCGACAAATTTATATCCAAATTAAAGCTTAGGTTCTCCTCTTTTAGGAAATCACATGACTTTACATTTAGATAATTTCTTCATACCTTAAAGGACCACCATGCACACTTAGCCCTCCGCAAAATACTGTCAAAATACGGGCCATAACTCAGGGTAGACAGCCTATATTGTTGTGATTAAAACACAAATACGAATGAAATTATTTCTAGCGACGGTTATAACTTTAAAAGTTTTTAAGGGAGGCAGACAAATTTATATCCAAATTAAAGCTTAGGTTCTCCTTTAGGAAATCACATGACTTTTACATTTAGATAATTTCTTCATACCTTAAAGGACCACCATGCACACTTAGCCCTCCGCAAAATGCTGTCAAAATACGGGCCATAACTCAGGGTAGACAGCCTATATTGTTGTGATTAAAACACAAATACGAATGAAATTATTTCTAGCGACGGTTATAACTTTAAAAGTTTTTAAGGGAGGCCGACAAATTTATATCCAAATTAAAGCTTAGGTTCTCCTCATTTAGGAAATCACATGACTTTTACATTTAGATAATTTCTTCATACCTTAAAGGACCACCATGCACACTTAGCCCTCCGCAAAATACTGTCAAAATACGGGCCATAACTCAGGGTAGACAGCCTATATTGTTGTGATTAAAACACAAATACGAATGAAATTATTTCTAGCGACGGTTATAACTTTAAAAGTTTTTAAGGGAGGCAGACAAATTTATATCCAAATTAAAGCTTAGGTTCTCCTCTTTAAGGAAATCACATGACTTTTACATTTAGATAATTTCTTCATACCTTAAAGGACCACCATGCACACTTAGCCCTCCGCAAAATACTGTCAAAATACGGGCCATAACTCAGGGTAGACAGCCTATTGTTGTGATTAAAACACAAATACGAATGAAATTATTTCTAGCGACGGTTATAACTTTAAAAGTTTTAAGGGAGGCCGACAAATTTATATCCAAATTAAAGCTTAGGTTCTCCTCTTTTAGGAAATCACATGACTTTTACATTTAGATAATTTCTTCATACCTTAAAGGACCACCATGCACACTTAGCCCTCCGCAAAATACTGTCAAAATACGGGCCATAACTCAGGGTAGACAGCCTATATTGTTGTGATTAAAACACAAATACGAATGAAATTATTTCTAGCGACGGTTATAACTTTAAAAGTTTTTAAGGGAGGACGACAAATTTATATCCAAATTAAAGCTTAGGTTCTCCTCTTTTAGGAAATCACATGACTTTTACATTTAGATAATTTCTTCATACCTTAAAGGTCCTCCATGCACACTTAGCCCTCCGCAAAATACTGTCAAAATACGGGCCATAACTCAGGGTAGACAGCCTATATTGTTGTGATTAAAACACAAATACGAATGAAATTATTTCTAGCGACGGTTATAACTTTAAAAGTTTTTAAATGGAGGCCGACAAATTTATATCCAAATTAAAGCTTAGGTTCTCCTCTTTAGGAAATCACATGACTTTTACATTTAGATAATTTCTTCATACCTTAAACGGACCCTCCATGCACACTTAGCCCTCCGCAAAATACTGTCAAAATACGGGCCATAACTCAGGGTAGACAGCCTATATTGTTGTGATTAAAACACAAATACGAATGAAATTATTTCTAGCGACGGTTATAACTTTAAAAGTTTTAAGGGAGGCCGACAAATTTATATCCAAATTAAAGCTTAGGTTCTCCTCTTTAGGAAATCACATGACTTTTACATTTAGATAATTTCTTCATACCTTAAAGGACCACCATGCACACTTAGCCCTCCGCAAAATACTGTCAAAATACGGGCCATAACTCAGGGTAGACAGCCTATATTGTTGTGATTAAAACACAAATACGAATGAAATTATTTCTAGCGACGGTTATAACTTTAAAAGTTTTTAAGGAGGCCGACAAATTTATATCCAAATTAAAGCTTAGGTTCTCCTCTTTTAGGAAATCACATGACTTTACATTTAGATAATTTCTTCATACCTTAAAGGACCTCCATGCACACTGAGCCCTCCGCAAAATACTGTCAAAATACGGGCCATAACTCAGGGTAGACAGCCTATATTGTTGTGATTAAAACACAAATACGAATGAAATTATTTCTAGCGACGGTTATAACTTTAAAAGTGTTAAGGGAGGCCGACAAATTTATAACCAAATTAAAGCTGAGGTTCTCCTCTTTAGGAAATCACATGACTTTACATTTAGATAATTTCTTCATACCTTAAAGGACCACCATGCACACTTAGCCCTCCGCAAAATACTGTCAAAATACGGGCCATAACTCAGGGTAGACAGCCTATATTGTTGTGATTAAAACACAAATACGAATGAAATTATTTCTAGCGACGGTTATAACTTTAAAAGTTTTTAATTGAGGCCGACAAATTTATATCCAAATTAAAGCTTAGGTTATCCTCTTTTAGGAAATCACATGACTTTTACATTTAGATAATTTCTTCATACCTTAATGGCCTCCATGCACACTTAGCCCTCCGCAAAATACTGTCAAAATACGGGCCATAACTCAGGGTAGACAGCCTATATTGTTGTGATTAAAACACAAATACGAATGAAATTATTTCTAGCGACGGTTATAACTTTAAAAGTTTTTAAGGGAGGCCGACAAATTTATATCCAAATTAAAGCTTAGGTTCTCCTCTTTTAGGAAATCACATGACTTTTACATTTAGATAATTTCTTCATACCTTAAATGGCCTCCATGCACACTTAGCCCTCCGCAAAATACTGTCAAAATACGGGCCATAACTCAGGGTAGACAGCCTATATTGTTGTGATTAAAACACAAATACGAATGAAATTATTTCTAGCGACGGTTATAACTTTAAAAGTTTTAAGGGAGGCCGACAAATTTATATCCAAATTAAAGCTTAGGTTCTCCTTTTAGGAAATCACATGACTTTTTCATTTATTTAATTTCTTCTTACGATAAAGGACCTCCATGCACACTTAGCCCTCCGCAAAATACTGTCAAAATACGGGCCATAACTCAGGGTAGACAGCCTATATTGTTGTGATTAAAACACAAATACGAATGAAATTATTTCTAGCGACGGTTATAACTTTAAAAGTTTTAAGGAGGCCGACAAATTTATATCCAAATTAAAGCTTAGGTTCTCCTCTTTAGGAAATCACATGACTTTACATTTAGATAATTTCTTCATACCTTAAAGGCCTCCATGCACACTTAGCCCTCCGCAAAATACTGTCAAAATACGGGCCATAACTCAGGGTAGACAGCCTATATTGTTGTGATTAAAACACAAATACGAATGAAATTATTTCTAGCGACGGTTATAACTTTAAAAGTTTTTATGAGGCCGACAAATTTATATCCAAATTAAAGCTTAGGTTCTCCTCTTTAGGAAATCACATGACTTTTACATTTAGACAATTTCTTCATACCTTAAAGGCCTCCATGCACACTTAGCCCTCCGCAAAATACTGTCAAAATACGGGCCATAACTCAGGGTAGACAGCCTATATTGTTGTGATTAAAACACAAATACGAATGAAATTATTTCTAGCGACGGTTATAACTTAAAAAGTTTTTAAGGGAGGCCGACAAATTTATATCCAAATTAAAGCTTAGGTTCTCCTCATTTAGGAAATCACATGACTTTTACATTTAGATAATTTCTTCATACCTTAAAGGACCACCATGCACACTTAGCCCTCCGCAAAATACTGTCAAAATACGGGCCATAACTCAGGGTAGACAGCCTATATTGTTGTGATTAAAACACAAATACGAATGAAATTATTTCTAGCGACGGTTATAACTTTAAAAGTTTTTAAGGCAGGGCGACAAATTTATATCCAAATTAAAGCTTAGGTTCTCCTCTTTTAGGAAATCACATGACTTTTACATTTAGATAATTTCTTCATACCTTAAAGGACCACCATGCACACTTAGCCCTCCGCAAAATACTGTCAAAATACGGGCCATAACTCAGGGTAGACAGCCTATATTGTTGTGATTAAAACACAAATACGAATGAAATTATTTCTAGCGACGGTTATAACTTTAAAAGTTTTTAAGGGAGGCCGACAAATTTATATCCAAATTAAAGCTTAGGTTCTCCTCTTTTTAGGAAATCACATGACTTTTACATTTAGATAATTTCTTCATACCTTAAAGGACCACCATGCACACTTAGCCCTCCGCAAAATGCTGTCAAAATACGGGCCATAACTCAGGGTAGACAGCCTATATTGTTGTGATTAAAACACAAATACGAATGAAATTATTTCTAGCGACGGTTATAACTTTAAAAGTTTTTAAGGGAGGCCGACAAATTTATATCCAAATTAAAGCTTAGGTTCTCCTCTTTTTAGGAAATCACATGACTTTTACATTTAGATAATTTCTTCATACCTTAAATGGCCTCCATGCACACTTAGCCCTCCGCAAAATACTGTCAAAATACGGGCCATAACTCAGGGTAGACAGCCTATATTGTTGTGATTAAAACACAAATACGAATGAAATTATTTCTAGCGACGGTTATAACTTTAAAAGTTTTTAAGGAGGCACAAATTTATATCCAAATTAAAGCTTAGGTTCTCCTCTTTAGGAAATCACATGACTTTTACATTTAGATAATTTCTTCATACCTTAAAGGCCTCCATGCACACTTAGCCCTCCGCAAAATACTGTCAAAATACGGGCCATAACTCAGGGTAGACAGCCTATATTGTTGTGATTAAAACACAAATACGAATGAAATTATTTCTAGCGACGGTTATAACTTTAAAAGTTTTTAAGGACGGCCGACAACTATATATCCAAATTAAAGCTTAGGTTCTCCTCTGTTAGGAAATCACATGACTTTTACATTTAGATAATTTCTTCATACCTTAAAGGACCACCATGCACACTTAGCCCTCCGCAAAATACTGTCAAAATACGGGCCATAACTCAGGGTAGACAGCCTATATTGTTGTGATTAAAACACAAATACGAATGAAATTATTTCTAGCGACGGTTATAACTTTAAAAGTTTTTAAGGAGGCTGACAAATTTATATCCAAATTAAAGCTTAGGTTCTCCATTTTTAGGAAATCACATGACTTTTACATTTAGATAATTTCTTCATACCTTAAAGGACCACCATGCACACTTAGCCCTCCGCAAAATACTGTCAAAATACGGGCCATAACTCAGGGTAGACAGCCTATATTGTTGTGATTAAAACACAAATACGAATGAAATTATTTCTAGCGACGGTTATAACTTTAAAAGTTTTTAAGGGAGGTCCGACAAATTTATATCCAAATTAAAGCTTAGGTTCTCCTTTTAGGAAATCACATGACTTTTACATTTAGATAATTTCTTCATACCTTAAATGGCCTCCATGCACACTGAGCCCTCCGCAAAATACTGTCAAAATACGGGCCATAACTCAGGGTAGACAGCCTATATTGTTGTGATTAAAACACAAATACGAATGAAATTATTTCTAGCGACGGTTATAACTTTAAAAGTTTTTAAGGAGGCCGACAAATTTATATCCAAATTAAAGCTTAGGTTCTCCTTTTAGGAAATCACATGACTTTTACATTTAGATAATTTCTTCATACCTTAAATGCCCTCCATGCACACTTAGCCCTCCGCAAAATACTGTCAAAATACGGGCCATAACTCAGGGTAGACAGCCTATATTGTTGTGATTAAAACACAAATACGAATGAAATTATTTCTAGCGACGGTTATAACTTTAAAAGTTTTTAAGGGAGGGAGTCAAAGTTATATCCAAATTAAAGCTGAGGTTCTCCTCTTTAGGAAATCACATGACTTTTACATTTAGATAATTTCTTCATACCTTAAATGGCCTCCATGCACACTTAGCCCTCCGCAAAATACTGTCAAAATACGGGCCATAACTCAGGGTAGACAGCCTATATTGTTGTGATTAAAACACAAATACGAATGAAATTATTTCTAGCGACGGTTATAACTTTAAAAGTTTTTAAGGGAGGCCGACAAATTTATATCCAAATTAAAGCTTAGGTTCTCCTCTTTAGGAAATCACATGACTTTTACATTTAGATAATTTCTTCATACCTTAAATGGCCTCCATGCACACTTAGCCCTCCGCAAAATACTGTCAAAATACGGGCCATAACTCAGGGTAGACAGCCTATATTGTTGTGATTAAAACACAAATACGAATGAAATTATTTCTAGCGACGGTTATAACTTTAAAAGTTTTTAAGGGAGGCCGACAAATTTATATCCAAATTAAAGCTTAGGTTCTCCTCTTTTAGGAAATAACATTACTTTTACATTTAGATAATTTCTTCATACCTTAAAGGACCTCCATGCACACTTAGCCCTCCGCAAAATACTGTCAAAATACGGGCCATAACTCAGGGTAGACAGCCTATATTGTTGTGATTAAAACACAAATACGAATGAAATTATTTCTAGCGACGGTTATAACTTTAAAAGTTATTAAGGGAGGGCGACAAATTTATATCCAAATTAAAGCTTAGGTTCTCCTCTTTAGGAAATCACATGACTTTTACATTTAGATAATTTCTTCATACCTTAAAGGACCACCATGCACACTTAGCCCTCCGCAAAATGCTGTCAAAATACGGGCCATAACTCAGGGTAGACAGCCTATATTGTTGTGATTAAAACACAAATACGAATGAAATTATTTCTAGCGACGGTTATAACTTTAAAAGTTTTAAGGGAGGCCGACAAATTTATATCCAAATTAAAGCTTAGGTTCTCCTCTTTAGGAAATCACATGACTTTTACATTTAGATAATTTCTTCATACCTTAAATGGCCTCCATGCACACTTAGCCCTCCGCAAAATACTGTCAAAATACGGGCCATAACTCAGGGTAGACAGCCTATATTGTTGTGATTAAAACACAAATACGAATGAAATTATTTCTAGCGACGGTTATAACTTTAAAAGTTTTTAAGGGAGGCCGACAAATTTATATCCAAATTAAAGCTTAGGTTCTCCCCTTTTAGGAAATCACATGACTTTTACATTTAGATAATTCCTTCATACCTTAAAGGACTCATATGCACACTTAGCCCTCCGCAAAATACTGTCAAAATACGGGCCATAACTCAGGGTAGACAGCCTATATTGTTGTGATTAAAACACAAATACGAATGAAATTATTTCTAGCGACGGTTATAACTTTAAAAGTTTTAAGGGAGGGCCGACAAATTTATATCCAAATTAAAGCTTAGGTTCTCCTCTTTTAGGAAATCACATGACTTTTACATTTAGATAATTTCTTCATACCTTAAAGGACCACCATGCACACTTAGCCCTCCGCAAAATACTGTCAAAATACGGGCCATAACTCAGGGTAGACAGCCTATATTGTTGTGATTAAAACACAAATACGAATGAAATTATTTCTAGCGACGGTTATAACTTTAAAAGTTTTTAAGGGAGGCGACAAATTTATATCCAAATTAAAGCTTAGGTTCTCCTCTTTTAGGAAATCACATGACTTTTACATTTAGATAATTTCTTCATACCTTAAATGACCACCATGCACACTTAGCCCTCCGCAAAATACTGTCAAAATACGGGCCATAACTCAGGGTAGACAGCCTATATTGTTGTGATTAAAACACAAATACGAATGAAATTATTTCTAGCGACGGTTATAACTTTAAAAGTTTTTAAGGGAGGCCGACAAATTTATATCCAAATTAAAGCTTAGGTTCTCCTCATTTAGGAAATCACATGACTTTTACATTTAGATAATTTCTTCATACCTTAAAGGACCACCATGCACACTTAGCCCTCCGCAAAATACTGTCAAAATACGGGCCATAACTCAGGGTAGACAGCCTATATTGTTGTGATTAAAACACAAATACGAATGAAATTATTTCTAGCGACGGTTATAACTTTAAAAGTTTTAAGGGAGGCGACAAATTTATATCCAAATTAAAGCTTAGGTTCTCCTCTTTAGGAAATCACATGACTTTTACATTGAGACAATTTCTTCATACCTTAAACTGACTCCATGCACACTTAGCCCTCCGCAAAATACTGTCAAAATACGGGCCATAACTCAGGGTAGACAGCCTATATTGTTGTGATTAAAACACAAATACGAATGAAATTATTTCTAGCGACGGTTATAACTTTAAAAGTTTTTAAGGAAGGGAGACAAATTTATATCCAAATTAAAGCTTAGGTTCTCCTCTTTTAGGAAATCACATGACTTTTACATTTAGATAATTCCTTCATACCTTAAACGGCCTCCATGCACACTTAGCCCTCCGCAAAATACTGTCAAAATACGGGCCATAACTCAGGGTAGACAGCCTATATTGTTGTGATTAAAACACAAATACGAATGAAATTATTTCTAGCGACGGTTATAACTTTAAAAGTTTTTAAGGGAGGCAGACAAATTTATATCCAAATTAAAGCTTAGGTTCTCCTCTTTTAGGAAATCACATGACTTTTACATTTAGATAATTTCTTCATACCTTAAAGGACCACCATGCACACTTAGCCCTCCGCAAAATACTGTCAAAATACGGGCCATAACTCAGGGTAGACAGCCTATATTGTTGTGATTAAAACACAAATACGAATGAAATTATTTCTAGCGACGGTTATAACTTTAAAAGTTTTTAAGGGAGGGCGACAAATTTATATCCAAATTAAAGCTGAGGTTCTCCTCTTTTAGGAAATCACATGACTTTTACATTTAGATAATTTCTTCATACCTTAAAGGACCACCATGCACACTTAGCCCTCCGCAAAATACTGTCAAAATACGGGCCATAACTCAGGGTAGACAGCCTATATTGTTGTGATTAAAACACAAATACGAATGAAATTATTTCTAGCGACGGTTATAACTTTAAAAGTTTTTAAGGAAGGGCGACAAATTTATATCCAAATTAAAGCTTAGGTTCTCCTCTTTTAGGAAATCACATGACTTTTACATTTAGATAATTTCTTCATACCTTAAATGGCCTCCATGCACACTTAGCCCTCCGCAAAATACTGTCAAAATACGGGCCATAACTCAGGGTAGACAGCCTATATTGTTGTGATTAAAACACAAATACGAATGAAATTATTTCTAGCGACGGTTATAACTTTAAAAGTTTTTAAGGGAGGCCGACAAATTTATATCCAAATTAAAGCTTAGGTTCTCCCCTTTTAGGAAATCACATGACTTTTACATTTAGATAATTTCTTCATACCTTAAAGGACCACCATGCACACTTAGCCCTCCGCAAAATACTGTCAAAATACGGGCCATAACTCAGGGTAGACAGCCTATATTGTTGTGATTAAAACACAAATACGAATGAAATTATTTCTAGCGACGGTTATAACTTTAAAAGTTTTTAAGAGAGGCAGACAAATTTATATCCAAATTAAAGCTTAGGTTCTCCTCTTTAGGAAATCACATGACTTTACATTTAGATAATTTCTTCATACCTTAAATGGCCTCCATGCACACTTAGCCCTCCGCAAAATACTGTCAAAATACGGGCCATAACTCAGCGTAGACAGCCTATATTGTTGTGATTAAAACACAAATACGAATGAAATTATTTCTAGCGACGGTTATAACTTTAAAAGTTTTTAAGCAGGGCCGACAAATTTATATCCAAATTAAAGCTTAGGTTCTCCTCTTTTAGGAAATCACATGACTTTTACATTTAGATAATTTCTTCATACCTTAAATGGCCTCCATGCACACTTAGCCCTCCGCAAAATACTGTCAAAATACGGGCCATAACTCAGGGTAGACAGCCTATATTGTTGTGATTAAAACACAAATACGAATGAAATTATTTCTAGCGACGGTTATAACTTTAAAAGTTTTTAAGGGAGGCCGACAAATTTATATCCAAATTAAAGCTTAGGTTCACCTCTTTTAGGAAATCACATGACTTTTACATTTAGATAATTTCTTCATACCTTAAATGGCCTCCATGCACACTTAGCCCTCCGCAAAATACTGTCAAAATACGGGCCATAACTCAGGGTAGACAGCCTATATTGTTGTGATTAAAACACAAATACGAATGAAATTATTTCTAGCGACGGTTATAACTTTAAAAGTTTTTAAGGCAGGGCGACAAATTTATATCCAAATTAAAGCTTAGGTTCTCCTCTTTAGGAAATCAGATGACTTTTACATTTAGATAATTTCTTCATACCTTAAAGGACCTCCATGCACACTTAGCCCTCCGCAAAATACTGTCAAAATACGGGCCATAACTCAGGGTAGACAGCCTATATTGTTGTGATTAAAACACAAATACGAATGAAATTATTTCTAGCGACGGTTATAACTTTAAAAGTTCTTAAGGAGGCCGACAAATTTATATCCAAATTAAAGCTTAGGTTCTCCTTTAGGAAATCACATGACTTTTACATTTAGATAATTTCTTCATACCTTAAAGGACCTCCATGCACACTTAGCCCTCCGCAAAATACTGTCAAAATACGGGCCATAACTCAGGGTAGACAGCCTATATTGTTGTGATTAAAACACAAATACGAATGAAATTATTTCTAGCGACGGTTATAACTTTAAAAGTTTTTAAGGGAGGCAGACAAATTTATATCCAAATTAAAGCTTAGGTTCTCCTCTTGTAGTAAATCACATGACTTTTACATTTAGATAATTTCTTCATACCTTAAATGGCCTCCATGCACACTTAGCCCTCCGCAAAATACTGTCAAAATACGGGCCATAACTCAGGGTAGACAGCCTATATTGTTGTGATTAAAACACAAATACGAATGAAATTATTTCTAGCGACGGTTATAACTTTAAAAGTTTTTAAGGAGGCCGACAAATTTATATCCAAATTAAAGCTTAGGTTCTCCTCTTTTAGGAAATCACATGACTTTTACATTTAGATAATTTCTTCATACCTTAAACGGCCTCCATGCACACTTAGCCCTCCGCAAAATACTGTCAAAATACGGGCCATAACTCAGGGTAGACAGCCTATATTGTTGTGATTAAAACACAAATACGAATGAAATTATTTCTAGCGACGGTTATAACTTTAAAAGTTTTTAAGGGAGGCTGACAAATTTATATCCAAATTAAAGCTTAGGTTCTCCTCTTTAGGAAATCACATGACTTTACATTTAGATAATTTCTTCATACCTTAAAGGTCCACCATGCACACTTAGCCCTCCGCAAAATGCTGTCAAAATACGGGCCATAAC
>JAQQFT010000531.1:0-24193 GCA_029582265.1 Zoroaster sp. YZ-2022 | reverse complement strand
GGTGGAAAGTCTGTGCACTTTGATGCTTTCAGCTGTCACACCAGTGCATAAGCAGCCAAGTCTGAGGCTATTGAGAGCTGGTCCCATTGAACAATGCCAGAGTTGTATCCCTGCTTTTGGGACCAGACTCTGAGGCAGTTCGGCCTTGAGATTTGTGACCAGATGGATCTTGCTGCACTGGGCAGCAAGTCACTTTGACAAACGATGCAATCTGATGCGTCGGCAGGGTTTCTAGTAAAATACCCGGGAGGGTTAGGGTTAATGTCCTTTTTTAGATCCAATTTGGAAAAAAAATGGTTTGTAAACGGTTTTAAAAGTGACACAACACTATTCACACTTTATTTTATCTTTATTTGTCTCTTAAACATATATACAAATTATCTAAAATAAAAACAGTTCAAAATAGTCAAATTATTTAAAAAAGACATTTTGTGCCCCATGAAAGTTGGTCAGTATTGTGTCCTTACACATCATTAGTTTTATTGAATAATTTATATAAATTACCTAAATGTTTTCATTATTTTCAAAATTTCTTCTTTGGAACTTCAATGAAAGCCTGTCACTGATGGACAGGATTGATTCTATCTACATAATCGCATTTTGTTACTTTGCAATTAAAAAGTCGAGGTTAAGCTGGTGCATTATGGGAGTTAGGGGGCTCACCTCTATGATCGAGGAACATCCATCATTATTCACCAAACATCGCCTGCATGATGTACCCCTTGTGATTGAGGGCTATGCACCCTCTACTACCTCTACATGGAAAAACCTGTATGTGATGATGGCCATCAGGGTGGGATGCTACTAGCATTTTGTTTAAAAATGCCAGAGTTTCTTCGAGTTTTCCCAAATGCAGTATTTCCCATTTTTGGTGTTTGACGAGCCTACGAAAGGACAAAAAAAAGCTTGCAGAGACCAAGAAGAGGTGCTTAGATCAGAAATCGGTCCGCTGTTGCTATTGCTGGTGGCAGCGGGGGGATAGCCTTTTCACTTTGCATTACCCTTGTGTTCAAAGGTCCTTGATGATCTTTGTATTCCGTATGCATTTTCCAATTTTGAGGTAGATGCTGAAACTGCAGCACTGGCAATGTTGAACTGTGCTGCAGTTTCACGAGACAGCATTTCTATATCATGGACCTGAGGGGATACATACCACTAGACTATCTTGATTGGAAGCATCCAAGAGAGGCTGAAGTATGGGAGTCAGCAGCTGAGCCAACAGGAAGAAGGCAGAAAACAAAGGCCTTCAGAAAGCAGCTTTACATTGACTGCATGAAATATAAAGGAAGAGCATTCTGTAAGCTGTTTAAAGTAAACAGACATTGCTTCCAATACTCACTGCTATCGGAATGATTACGAGATACCTTCGGTCAATCTCTACTCATTTCCACAGCTTTGTTCACTCTCAGTTTTCGGCCCAAAACGATGCGCAAGAGCCATAATCAATTAGCTACATCTCATGGCTGAGCAAGGGAGACTATTAAGAAGCCATAAGTGACATGGTGAACATGGAGAGGTGTAATCGACTGAAGCTGAGACAGCTTATTGAGATCTTAGAAATGTACCATCTCCCCGACTGTTTGGCCATGGAGCAGTTGTTCTCAGGTACATGTAGCAGCTATTCAAGTTCTTCCCAAAGCAGGTTGGCAATGTGTGGTTCAGTGCCACCATGGTTTGTTGAACTACTCAGGAGGGGCAAGTAGAGATGACCTGCAAATGTTCTGTGCAAAGGGTGTTCCTCCATTCAGGTGGAAGACCCTTCTCGACCTAGTGCTGCGGTTCCTTCACTTCACAAAGATCCGCTTTGGGTTTTTTACCCAGGAACGAAGTCAGTGTCCAGGACCACCTGTTGTTGAGGAGTATGCACGGGGATCTACAACACTCAAGCACATTTTTGTGAACCAGTCTATGAGATTATTAGGGTGATGGACTGAAAATTGCTGTTCCAGCCTCGGGATGTCCAGCTATGCATGAGGCAGAGAGACAGTTTCTTTTAACCACTGGATTGACAGCTCAGTTTTTAGGTATCCCACCATTGTTCCAACTAGCCTGTGTAACTGTACTAATTTGTCATAAGAGCCCCTGTTTGTTCTGATCAGGTTGTGGCATTGATCATGAGCTGGCTTCAGGAGTCGGATCAACGAGCCAAGAGTTCATAGGGAGACACCAAAAAACACCTGGGCACCTCCAAATTGGTCTTATTAACCTGATGTTCATGCATACTGGTTAACTGAAGCAGCATGCAACAATTACAAAAATGTCCCAAAATTTTACTGGACTTGGGGGTGACCCCATGATGGCACAGTGGGAGCAGTGCTTGCTGGGTGTTGTTAACTTAAATAAAGTCCTTTTGCGTTCTTCCCAAATCCTGACAGGCAGTGTTGACAATGGGCCGTTAATACAAGTATCTTACATTCTTTTTGGGGCATTGCCTATGGCAGAACAATACCAGTGGGCAGTAAGAGGCTCTGCATGGAACGCAACCCAGAGTGCAGCCTTGTTTGGTCAACTCTGAACCATCCTGGCCTCCCTGACACCGAGGAAGAAGACCAAGAAAAAAAAGAAAGGAAAGAGGAGATCATCAAGGGTACTTACAGACCTCGCAAAGCACCACTGCTCAACCCGAAGGTGCGGAAGGGAGTGTTGATGATGAAGTGATTATAACATCAGTGTTACAAGTAGGTTTGGATCTCTAGAAGTAACTGAAAACATGAGTGATGGTTTTACTGTTCTTATACGTTTGTAAATTAAAACAAAACCACTTTTGTATTTATTTTATCTTTCTTCAAACCCATTATTACTTTCGCTTTTGGTGCTCTGGTGAGCTTTTTAAAAATTTCAAGTTTAAATGTTGTTGCATGATTTTTCTTTTTAGCAAAATGCAATATTTCTATTCCAAATTAACATACACACACAAATATTTCTACCAAACATTTTTTAATATAATCTTTTCCTTGATAAATGGGAATGACACCCTTTTAAAATAATTCGAAAAGAAATGGAACAACTTATTTATTTAAAAGCTTACCAAACATGTTATTCTATATGATAAGAAAACTTGAAAAGTATGTAGAAATAATTCAAAATCTGAAATGATGATCACTGGCCCGGGATCCATTAGAATGCATGCAAACAAATCTGAATGCATTTCACTCTTCTTGTTGTAAGCTGTAACTTTCCAAAGGTTTGGGTTTTTATACATATCTCTTCATTCTTATAAAGTATGTATGCATTTAACATACATTACCAATGTGTATAATCCCACTTGTGTCCAAAGTTAGTTTTTAAACACCCAGTCAAATCTGCTGCTGATGGAAAGCAGACGTTTTAATGCAGCTACTTAGGGAAAATTTTGTAATTATGTGATTTTTAAATAACATTTTTTTGGAATGGTTCACAATTTAATTGAAAAATAAAATAAAAAAGATATATAAATATCAACGAATATTTTATTGTCAATTTGATGATTTTTCCCAAAAATAGAAATACTATTGTTAAAAAGGCTTGAATTTAGCTCTTATGTGTGCTTTTCATTTTTTTCTTAGAAATGTGAACATTCTTACACCCTTGCTTTTTCCAATGACAGGAAAAATCACCTTTTTTTTTCAGACTGCAAGTTGATTTTTTATGCACATTCAGAGTTATTATTATTTGTTTTTTATAGTTACAGAACATGTAATTATGGTAGTTTAAGATGCGTAGTTACTGGAAAAATCCGATCAGCTGGAGAATGATTAAATTACCAAAGTGCGTGATCATTTGAAGTTAGTTTTTTTAACGAAAGATAACACGTTGGTTTTCCCTGTTAAATCCCCGTTTAACTGTTAACGGGAAAATCTCGTTTGCATGCTTGAACATTGTGACACGTCCTGAAGAGATGTGGTTCAAAGTCAGTTCACAAACTCAGTATCGTGTTTTCCACCATTGGCGTTGATGCAGGCTTGAAACGACGACGCATAGACGACACTAAGCGATTGAAGAAAGTTGGGGAATGTTGTCCAGTCTGAACCAACGCTTGTCCCAACTAACGTCAATGGCTGATTCTGGGCTGAGAAACGTCGCTCCATTTCATCCCAAGGCTCGATAGGGGGCAGGTCCGGAGAAACAGCTGGCCAGGGGAGTACCGGAATGTTCTGCGTTCAGGAAATCTGTCACAACACGAGCGACATGTGGACGGGCATTATCTCCCAGCGTGATGTTTCGTCCTTGTCTTTTAATGAACGCTTGCACATGAGGGCCCAATGATCTCGTCCCTGTATCTCAGACCTGCATCAACGCCAATGGTGGAAAACACGATACTGAGTTTTTTGAACTGACTTTGACACCAATCTCTTCAAGGACTGTCACGAAGCTTGGGGTCCAAAATACAGATTTGAGATTATCCTGTTAACAGTTAAACAGTGATTTAACAGAACACCACAAATCATTGTATTATCTTTTTTTATTAAAAATAGCATAACTTCAAATGATGCACAGTTACTTTATTCCGTAGTATACATGTATTGTTGGTCTAGAGGTGTTGAATTTAACCCCCATGGTTTGACCTTTCAAAACCTTTCAAATTTTGCTTACGGGCCAAAATGGCTATCAATTATTATGAACCCTTTTAAAAACCCCCCAGAATTTGTTGCTACTGAACAAACACCTTTCAATCTTTGAAAAGGGATTGGAACATTTCAACACCAGTTTGTTCAGAGAGTTGTTACACCTTTTTGAAACCTTTCATGGTCCTTTGTCAGACATTTTCCACCTTTCAAAACCCTTCAGTACAGCAAACTTGAAAGGTTTTGAAAGGTCTGACAATCTGCAACTGCACTGTACTAGGAGGGGTTTAAAAAATTTGTCACATCCTCCCTCACTGGCAGATGGGTGGATCCAAGGTCTCAAAAGGGGAGGGACACAGCAAAGGGGGAACACAAGCAAACCTATGGGTTAATTTACGCACAGGAATAAAAAAAAGGGCACATCCCCCACTTCAATCAACCGATTTAGACCTCAATAATTTACGTGCACAAGCAGAAACTGAGGCTTGGGCGAAAATACATGCCCCTGTTAGAATTGAGAGTCAGGCTGTGATAGTCATTTTGTGTTCGGGGAATCGAATATGCTGCGTGATAAAGATCTAGTATATGAAATGGTGGTGCAATATCCATAGAAAATTACTGATAAAAGGGATTATTTTATAATTTTTGTCAATCAAGGGAAATTATAGATCGTTTATATAATGGACATAAATTCTGAGACGATGGTATGAAGGAAATTTTGGTTTGTAAAAGAATAAAGGAAAGACTTTAAATACATTTTAAAAATTGTATACAAAAATAAAAATTTAAAAATTTCTTTTTTTAATAAGTTTTTTCTATCATGATCCTGTGAAATTTACGAAACTGCCTGAATGATTCTGAAGGGACAAACGGATTGATAAATTTAACATTGTTTTATAAAAAACATGTATCGACTGTAAAAAATGTCTTTCGGGGAATTTACATAGCAATCCAAGACGGTTTTTGAAGGGTAAAATGGTTTTTTTGAAAGAGTTGAAGGGGGGAAAAATGCCCCCCCCCTTTCCCCGATTGAAAAGTTCCCATTCCCGTTGATGAAGGAGATATCGAGGGTTTTGGAAACACAAAACATTTGGGAAGTAGACCCCCATTGACGTGGGGGGACAACCACGCCTGGTTTAGAGGGGAAAGAATCCCCCCAAATCCGGGATCCGTCACCTCTTATGGGGTTTCCAGAAAAGGACACGGCTCGTTTGCGGATCCAGGAATCGAAAAGGGACGTGTCCATCCCGACCAGCTTTGGGAACAAGGTTTAAATTTGGATGATTCTGGGGGGTGCCCTTTTGCCCCCCGTTTTCCCCATGTTTACACCCTTTCGGAAACAAATGCAAAAAAACATATTTCATTCTGATATTTTTTTGAATATTAATCACAACGTGTTATCCACCAAAGATAATCTTGAAAACCTGACAAAGGGGGGGAAACCCGAGAAACAAAACAAAGGATAATTCTTTCCAAAAGTGACTTTTTTTTGAACAATGACATGGAATGCCCAATAATGTGTGTAAACGATCCCCCTTTGTGTTTGAGATATATGTTGAATTAAATTTAAAAAGAAAGGACAACATGTCATATTCATTCAAGACAAAAATTTGAAAAAAGGGAAATTTTAAAAGTATTTAAAAAAATTAAAAAGGTTTTTTGAAATGTTTTTATTACAAAAGGAAGTAATTTTTTCTTTAAACGTTTGTCAGAATGGGGCCCTTCCCGAGCCGCGGGTGGTGCAGAATGCGCTAATTGTCTGGTTGAGGTCTGGTGAAGCCTGACTTTCCTTTTTTCCCCCGTTTGGGGGGGGCCCTTTTTGATAGAATGGGCCCTCTTCAGCATTTGTAGTTCTTCCCATTCTTCTGATAGACCATTTAAAAGACGTCCTGACGTTTTCATGGTCCTTTTTTTTCTCTCTTCTTTTTTTCGCAGTTTGCCTTTCCTGCCTTGTTTTTCACCTTTTGAACCACCCCCAAAGTTTTTTCCCCCGTTTAGCCTGGCGGTGGTTCAATTTTCTCTTGTTTCTTTTTCCGTCTGGGCGAATTTTTTTGCATTAATTTATTCGTTTGATTTTTTTTCCCAAAGTTTGAAATGTAAGGGTTTTCCCGTAAGGGCCTGGTCGTCTCCCGAATATTGCGTTTCGCTTTCTTACCAAAGGCATCGCCCAGCATTGTTTGGCCCCTGTTTGAGTTTTTGTCTCTGGGTCTTGAGTCTTTGAGGCGACCGTCGGAAAGCCTCATTTTCCCCGGGTGGGGTTTTTTGGTCATTTTTTTTCCCCCCCGACAGTTTTTGGAGGGGGGGTTTATGGGTTTTTCAGTCGCTTCCCCAAAAACCAGACGGGGGGGGTTTTCCCATTAAAATCGTTCGAAGTTTATCGTTCTGATTTTTTTTTTCATATCCACTTCCTGGAATTTTTGAGATGAATGATTGTGTTTTTTGATGATGTTTCATCCGTCTGCTTTAGTGGGAATTTTCCCGGAACAAACTGAAGATTTTCCCATGTGATTTCGGGATAAGCGTCTTTTCTTTTTCCTCGGGGGCTTTCATCGTGTTTATCATTTCGTGAGTCATAAAGAAGCTTTGTTGAATCAACATCAAATTGTTCTGATTAAATGGAAGGCGATTGTGTCGCTGTTGCGTAGGTCCCTTTCGATATATACAAAAAGGAAAAATTAATTAATTAAAAGTCTTAAAACTTAAAAAAATTTAAAATTAAAATTAAAACATTGAATACTTTCGTGTTTTTAATAAAATTTTTTTTGTTATATTTCACTGAATTCCCTGTATGAGTAAAAAGGGGGGACATTTTGCCGGGGTTGTCCCCAGTATTGTTATGTTTGGGACCTTTTCACAGATCAAACTTGAAAATTTTGGGGGAAACTCAGCTTTGTCCCTTTTTGACGATAGAGCAGAAAAGACGATCGTGAATATCCCCGAACAGACATGGGCCCTCCGTCTTTTTTTTGGTGTGGATGGAAGGACCCCTGGACCGTTTTCCCACGAAAATCCGCAGGTAAAGGTCTCCCCCTTTTGCGGAAAGGGGAAAGAAAGTATCTTTTTTTAAGCTACCCCAACCTCTGGTTGATATTCTTCATTTTCAGGAAAGGACTTCCCTCCAACTAGAAGTATTAAAATAAAATTCTCCCTCTTTTTCCTTGATTTTCCTCCTTATCCTAAATCCCCCTAGCGGGGATAAATATGCCAATTCTTGGGTCCAACAAAAAACCCCCTCGTGGACACCCTCACAGTCTTTGGGGACATGGGCCAAAATTTTTTTTTCTGAAGAAACTTTCTCCAGGTACAAGGTACAGCAATGGCCAAGATGGCACCCCCCACACTAATCGTTTTGTCTGCCTTTAATAAAATTGTATCTCCCCCCCCACCGTCCTCTGGGGATGATGGAGATTTATTGGATATTTTTTTCCCTCGGGTGGTCCGGTGATAATTCATCAACACAAAAATTCCATCCCCCCATCAAGTTTTTAACTACTTCCCAATAGCGTGAACTTCCCAACGTCACCATCAACAAATCAAGGGCATCTCAAAGGGTACAAACTCCCCCACTTCAACCCAAGGGTATCAACATCAACAGGGGCAAAAACCCCGTTATTTTTTCTTTTATCATTTTTAGTCCAGATTTTATCCACTGTCTTGATAAATGTATTTTCACCTTTTTTTTCCTTTTTTTGTTTGTCATTTCTTTCCCACCTTTCTTTTTTGCCCAATTTTTTTTTTTATTTCAGGGAAAATTAATCTGAATTTCAACCACGTGCCCCCAATTTTTGGGTTTACCCCCCAATTTTTCATATCCCTTTTGTGACCTATTATTTCCCAGCTTCACCACAAGCCACCATCTACCATAAACCGTCCCCTTATGTGGCTCACTAATTCTCCTTTGTTCCTTGTAATCATTGGTTCACCAGATTGGTATATTTTAATTGGCCCGTTTTCCCGCTTTTTATCCCCCCCCATAATCCTTTTTTCCCCCTTTTCATAATGGGGTTTTCTTTTTTGTTTGTATCTTGTCACGCCCCCGATGAAGGTCCGGGTTTGGGAAAACAAGGCCACCCTCCAGATTTTAAATTTAAAAATTTTTTTATATATATATATATATATATATATATATATATATATATATATATATTTTAAAGTATATATATATAATATATATATATATATTATATATATATATATTTATATATATATATATGTGTGTTTATATATATATATATATATATATATATATATATATATATACCCATCACAACTTCTGTCCTAATATTTTTTTGAATTCTCAAAAGTATTGCATGAATTTAAAAATTCAAAAGAAACGACAGAAAGACAGTGATTTTAATGAAAATTCAGTGAAAAAAAAGTTGAGGACAAAACTTTTTTTTTCAAGGGGATGTTACAATGTAGTTTTTTGAAAACTCAGTTATGGAGAATAATGGAGGGCCAATTCCCTATTAAACTCTTTGTCACCCCTTTTAAAAAAATGGTGATGTTCAGTTGCTCTTTTAATATTCTTTTCTTATTAGAAACAGCATCAATATTGTTATTGATGGGGAGGGGGATCACGGGGTCCAAAAAAGGGTGAGCCAATTAAAAAATAAAACAGTCAGAAAAGCCAATAGGGTATCAGAAGTGAACAAAAGGGGGGTTGTTGAGCCACAAAAAGTGATGTGGCAGCTTTTTGGTAAAGGCAGGTATTGAGCCAAAAAAGGTAAGGTGGGGGTAAAGCTAAAAAGGGGAAAAAACAAAGGGATACACAAAAAGGGGGGGTTTCCCGTCAATTACAATGAGTTAACATCATTAATGCTAGATTAGGGGGTTAAAAAGGATTTCCACAGGGTAGGTTTTTTTGTTTTCACAGTTTCCAAATTTTTTAGTTTTTTAACCAACTTTTCATAATTAAAATTAACATTGGGTGTGTCACATGGGATTTAGTTCTGATTGTAGGTGAGACCAGTACTGTGGTTTTTTCACCTTCGGGCAGGTTTGAGATACAAACGGGTTTTGATCCGAGGGACAATTGAACCCCTTTTGTGGTGATTCATGATCAGTGACTTTGTCACGTTGCTGGGGTTAGCCCAAACCCAATATATCCCCGAGGTTACGGGCAGGGAAAAGCAATCAAAGGGGTTCAGGGATGGCTGAGCGAACCCTATCGGAGGAGTGTAAATAGTCATATATTTACGATATATATATATATATAATATATATTTCTTTCTACCTCTGTCCCGGTCGTCGATTCATTTGGTTGATCCGACTTTGTCTCTGAAGGAACCCCAGCCTCTGTAGACGTAGCACTGTCACCTGGAACAAGGAGATATGACCCGACTTTGCGGACTGCGGTCTGTGAGTCCTCTCGAAGTAATGATGGTGGAAGCTTTCACCATGCCATGAAAAGTTATCATGAGTCCGGTCCGGGATCGCCAGGTTTTTCAAAGATATTGTTGGTGTTACGCTACCCGAGCTTGACTTTGGAAATTTTTCGGGACATGACCAACCAATGGCTTCCCTTAGTGGTTTTGTTGGATAGGATCCGCGTACAACACAACGCGACGCTGAGCTCCTTGCTGGCCGCAGGAGGCAGCGGTGTGGGCCCGGTGTCTTACGTGTGGCGTCCTGATGTCTAGGGATGCGCCGTGTTGCAGAAGGCTATCGATGCAACCACCGTTTCCCATGGCACAGGCAACGTGCAGTGCTGTCCTTCCAGACGGGGTCTGAAATCAGGATGAGGCCATCACAGAGCACTGAAGTAGGGGAAAAACAAACCATACAATTATGATGGTTAAACTTTTTGAACATATTTAATCTTCAAGTAAGCGGAAACCTTGATTTTAAAATATGTCTTCTGTTGTTTGTTCCTACAATCATGTGTTGCTAATATTCTATGGAACTTTCATAAAATTTTGTTCACTCTTTATACAAAAAAAAAATGACCATTAAAATATTGACTCCAAATTTACAAACAACGGCAAAATCATTGTAGACAATTTTACGGGGAACCACAGAAATATTTAATACCCAGAATGACTATGATATGCTTCATAATGGCGTACAATTTCTTATCAAAGATATTGACTTTGACATATTAGTAATTTAAACAACCCCTTTTAAAATTTTATTATTTTAAATTTCAAGAAATTTAAAGGCCAACAATCTAAAAGAAGGTGGTGTGTTCTTTGAATAAAACAAAGTTGAGAATAGTCACAAAAACACCTACCTATCAACAAGATAATAGTAACTTTGTGTGCGATAAACATCGCAACAATCTCCCCCGACACCCCGTCAGCATCCATCGTCATGGCAACTTTCCTCAACACCTCCTTCAAATCACCGCAGGCAGCATCTACCAGCCCGTCATATCCATACGTGACCTTTACGAGTAGGCGCGCCCCGGTAGAACAAAAGACGACCCAGCGTTCCCCGTCTGTAAGAACCGTGTGGTGTCGAACGAAAAATCTGGAGCTCAGGGGGGATGCCACACACGAGCTCAATCAGGGACTTCAGTTCGCCCACGTGGTGGCGTGTCGACGTTGATGGAGGTAAGGATCCGGGGCCGGAGTTTGGCGAAGATCTCGAAATTTCTGATAAAGGGACCGGGCGTCTCTGATTCCTACTTGGTCATGATGATGGTAGCCGAAGATGATGTCACCTCATATCTAAAGGTCCGGTAGTTTAGTTACCTTAAAAAAGTATATGAGAAATCGGGAAAGGATCAATGAAACGTATTATGTAAGGAGATATGATGCATATACTAAATACTTATATATTGTTTTAAAAAAAACGAAAAGTAACACTTTATACACGGCAATTGTGGTCACCGTCCAGCTTTTTTTACCAGTTTAAAGGGGACTGATGGAGTGAAATCTTTGAAATTTAAACCTTTAACCCCAAAAGGAAAAAATGCAATTTGTACCCAGAAGTCTTTATTTCCATATCAAAATACAAACAACATACATGAAACCTTTTTCAAAAATAAAAAAAAAACATAATAATATATCTCAGTATATAAACCACACTTATAATTTGCCGGTATCACTTTATCCACTGAACATTTTCGCCGCAGGGGATAAAATCAATCAATGGAACAACAAAACGAAATCGATCCCGACTTTCATAGAAATGCGGACCTGAGGGAATACAAAATTTTCAATGGATGACTTGATAAAACGGAGAAGAAAAACTGAGTTCAAAATTTATATCAAATGAAGGACTTTACAATTTGGGTTTTAGGATCAGTCCGTTATATGTGGCACATTGTACGAACAAAAATTTCGAATATGATGCTCAATTCACAAATGCAAATCATCATGAATTATTAACAAATATCGGCCAGGCCGTTGGGGCCAAATAACATAGACATTCACCACAATGTATACCTCATTATATTTTCAGTATTTTATCTTCGGTTGCCATCACAAAACAGACTCTGTTGATTCAACGGTATAAAATAAATTGCCCTGTAATAAAGCTTCAATCACAGGTCGAGGTGAACAGAAGGCATAAGGTTATGTTTGTACACGCCCCATCGTACCAACAAACTGAAAATGTGTAATGTTGATAAAATTAACTTACAAATTAATAAGTAAAGTTTTGAAGCTTTGCATGGGGAGAAACGGATGAAATGCAATATCTTCCCATGAGTTGTAATGTGTTGGTTCTGCAGCTGAGAAACCGGTGATTTAGTGACAACTCGACGTTTCGATCGTCGGGATCTGATCGTGGGTCGAGTGTCCCATGGAGAAAGTGTTCCTCCATGGTTGTCGAGTTCTTCTAGATAAACTCATTAACACGAGGCAACAATGTGTTAACCGCAAACCATGCTTGGCATGATTACAGTCTGCGGTGAAATTAAGTGGTTGTTAATGAATAGGTAGTTAATGAATAATTGATAATAAAAATATACTCCCCGCAGCAATGCTATTATTATTTAAATAAACCGTTTTCCAATGAGGAGGAACGATTTACATTTCAATGGGATTTTGGGGGACTATTTTGTTAGTAAGAGTATTATATCGTGATTCAAAAAGTAACCCCACTCATAGAAGAAGTTTTGCGTCATTATAAATTTGGGCTGTAAATTTCCTTTAAAATGGTTATAATTAGACAGGGGACGACCCAATGCCTCAGTAATTCGAGGAATGCACGACCAGTTTTCTTTGACAAACTTGGTGATTCTTATTGTGTTCCATTCACACGCCCAACCTTCCTTCTGATACTGTGTATATATTAGTATGTATGTTGGGAAAGAATGAGAATACAACCACTTTTCTATCATAGTATGACAAACATCACAGATTTACCTTTAAAGATGATAGAGGGCACACTTAACTTGGAGAGGAAGGTGTAGTCAAAAAAGATTGGGAAAAGATATTTGGCAGATTTTGAGCAATGAATGGATGCACATCCAGTGAGATGTTGGTCATTTTTTCGTCTGCTAAAACACATGGACTTTTGAGCACAATTGTGGAGTAACATGGAGCTATAAATAGCTCCATGGTTACAAATCCTTTCCTTTTCCTTTTTGACAAAGATCTGAA
Organism: Zoroaster sp. YZ-2022; assembly: GCA_029582265.1. Lineage (NCBI taxonomy): Eukaryota > Metazoa > Echinodermata > Asteroidea > Forcipulatida > Zoroasteridae > Zoroaster > Zoroaster sp. YZ-2022. The sequence goes on along the minus strand of JAQQFT010000531.1, from coordinate 11,097 downwards.
GGTTTTAAGGCCACTATATATTACTTTAATTTTTCACTGGTGGACTTTGCAAAATATGACAAATAAGTTTCCTACAAAATATGATCAAGGACAAACTAAAGTAAAGGGGAAAAAGTAGTCAAGTGAGGTTTGAAAACATTAATGTTGGGGATTTTGAGCAACGAATTTGTGCAATCTTTTGAGATTTCCATTTTTGTCTGCTAAAACTACATGCTTATTACTTTGGGGGGGCGGTTGATTTGAATCTTCCTGATTGGGTTTGAAAGAACATCATGGAAAACACATCGCGGAAGTGAACGATTTGAAACCACCATTTCATGCGGGAACGTTCAGGTGGGTTTTAGGCCCATAGACCTACATGCCTTCTGATGAGAGGGCAAATTATTCCGGTAGGTGACGACCGTTTGAAGTCAATATAATGTCATCAACTCAGTAGTAGGTCATAACGATACAGGGCATGGTTTACCCTGCTTTTTATCACCATGGCTGTTCATTATTACGCTGGTAATAGTCGGCTATTGTTACAGGGTGACTAGCAACAGCCATATTCATCAGGTTACATGTTTTAAGAGGATTTCGCCTGAACCCCAAACCTCTGATCTCTGTTAAAAAACGGCTGCACAGAACCCATAATAAACGTTCCCCATAGACTGGCTCGCAGGGCAACAAGAAAACCACACGAGGCCCATGATAACACATCAAATGTCACTTGAAAAGCTTTACATGTAATTTGTATTTGCATTTCGAGTTTAACTGCTGCCATTATCGCTATGGTTGTCAAAGATCATCGTATAACACGTCCTTGCGATATCGATTTTTATGAATTATACCATAGACTTGCAAAGTCCCCGTGAATTTAATTACTTTCTTTGACGAAGGGGAAAACAAAGCAGAAACGCATGGGGTAGGGTTACAAGAACATGGTCCGAACAAAACATGACAAAATTATATATGGCATTACTTTGGAAATAAAAACTAGTATTGACTTCCAAATATCAGATAATGTTGCATAATTACATGCAAGGCCTGTAAATGCGGTCATAGGCCACTTATAATTATTTTGCTAATATCTCATTTGATAATGCATAACATCTTCAACAGATACACGATTTGTTAATTAACGGCTTGTGTCATAGCATAGGCGTATATGTTTTTGTTTTTTAAATATTTTTAAAACAATTTTACAAAAATGTCTCAGGACAGAAAAATGTGTTTTGTTGAGAACCCAAAATGTACTTTCTCAAGCAAAACATTTTTTGTTAAATTTTTATTATAAATGAAAAGCAAGACCATTTCCGATTTTTCTGAAAAACCCTTTCAAAATTGTGTTTATTATTGTGTTCTCCTCGGCAACAGAAAAGTGTGTTTGCCAAGACCTCAAAAATTACTTTCTCAAGGAAACACATTTGAAATGTTAAATTTATTGTTCTTATGAAAAAAAAACCATTTAATTTTTTTCAACATTTTCATATTGTTAATTGTTTTCTAATGTGAGGAGAGGGGAAACCAAGTATGCGGAGGGCATATAGGCCTATATTGTTTGTACATGGGCGTCAGAAATGACTCCACAACTGCACTGGGTGTCTTGTCGCACACCCCACCCCAGCAAATAATACCAGTATGCTGTATTTGCTCACAATGGAAACAACAAAGTGAAAAAATATCCTTCACCAAATACAAGCATATAAACAAAATAAGACAAACACACATTAATCGACAATTTTGAATCAAATTTTGGAATTAAAATATACAGTTTTATTTAATAAAAAAAAACCAACCATTGAAACAATGTTAATTTTACATCAAGAAAATCTCCAAATAAATACTTTAAAAAAAGGTGCATTCTCTATGATGGTTAAGTTTTTTACCGTGAACAGTGAATATATACTACTCAAAACAATTTAGGAACACCAGAATAATCTCGTAAAGCAAGATCATTTATTTCAGATAAACACAATGTTTCACAGAATTGATGAGAAACAACTGCACAATGAAACAGATGATAAAGGATGCATGTAGTGATTACACATTTCATGACATGACTACTGAAAAGAGAGAGGGCTGTAAATGAAAATCCGGTTCATGGAACATTAAACCTATTTGATGTTAAAAAACGGTTTTCCCTAAATTGTTTTGAGTAGTATATAATCGGAAAAATTTCAGTCAAAAGGGGATCCGAGAACATAGTTGAGCTGCATTATGCAGGCCTGAAGTTCCCGTGAACAGCATCCATTGCCTCAGTCTTGGCCTTGTTATTTTTACCTTTAAAATTATTCCAATAGACATTCTGATATTCAATGAAAGTGGTTTTTTCCAGGAAAATGGCCCTTGCCTTACAAGAATGAAATTCCAGGCCTGATTAGTGTGTCATATTCAATATACTTAGTACCACATCTACATTTATATCTGACAAACATTGCATCTCTTCCTGCTGCCAAAATGTCACAAAATGTGGTTTGGGACAAATATATTTTTTACAAAATAATGGTTATTGGCCTAACGGTTTTAACTTAGCAAGTTCCATTCCTCCTATACAACGAGAATGTTTTGGGCCACTTCTAGATGTGTTACCTGTCAGGGGAAAATGTCTTGGTCAGACCCCTTCAAGAGTCACCACTGGTGCCCACCACCAGATCTGGAGCCACATGACTGGTACCACTAACATAATTTTTCTGATATCTTGCAGGATATGTGGTATTCAGTAGATCGGTGAGACTCACTAAATAAACAGTTTTATGGTTACAGATCCACAGTCAAAACCCATAAGCTTGACACTACTGTGGGCCAGATCAATCTACCCAATCATTCCATTTCTGATATGATTTTGCAGGGCATCAGGCGCTTGGTAACTGCAGGAATCGGTCCATATCAGCAGAGAAAAGATGTGGATCAGGTGTATCCACACCATTCATGCCCATGGTCCAACATTCGGGAAGGAATGACTCATTTTGTTTTTTCCCCTTTTTCTCTTTTGCTTGTTTTCTTTAATGCCCCCATGCCCTATCGTTTTCCCCTGATCTCATAATCTTTCTTCCAGTAAAAATCCCTCTACCTCATCATTCATGTGTAATCCTCTTGTCCGGTCCTGGACCAGAAGCTGACTCAGTTTTTTGTACCCGTTTCTTTTGTGTTCATTTTACACCTGACTAATTCTGCTCACTTTTGTGTTTATGTGTGTACATATGTGTTTTATATATATGTATTAGTCCATTTTGATTTGAGAAAGAACCTGTTAGGTTTTGAAATGTGGCCAATAACCATTACTTTGCATTTATACCACAGGTCCTTTAGTTAAAAAAACACTGATAATATGAGTCTGCTAACTTCCTTTGAATCGAGATGCATTAAACAACCAACCTGTGAAAGTTTAAATCAATGCGGCGAAAAAGTTGCCCATAAATGAGCTTTTTTTCTTGTGTTTCGTTAAATGAGAATACTAGAAATATATATTTTTTTCAGGATGATGGAAACTGTTACCAACTTCATACAAGGAAGTTTCATATAAAAATTCACTTATTTAATCCGAATTACCAATGTTACAAAATGTGTTTGGAACACAGGTGCATTGCTTTAGCCCCAACAAGTTGTTTTGAGGTGTGACTATGTTCTATGAATATCAATAAGTAAATTATCATGAAAAGCTACACAATTATATAAAAATATTTTGAACAAAAGGTTAGTGATATAACAATAAAATTCAGTCGGATCTTAATATCCTGATTACCACTATTTCTAAAAGCAGATTTCTATAGCCCGTTAACTTATTTACACTTTATGATCTGTAAAAATTACAGGTGATTTCTCGGGCAAGAGGTGTATTTGTATGCAGAGTTTGTACATTTCGTACTTCTTCACATAACATAAAGGGAATTTTTAATTTTCAGATGAATAAGCTTTGAGATGTAATGTTAGTCCCTTTATTAAAATAAAAAATTAAGAATTGTTCTGCTGACATCTCAAAATATCGATGTTTTTGTTATAGACCAGTGCAAATTTTAAGCCCAGTAGTTTGACAATCATCTATATAACAGGATTAAATGTTTGATTTAAAGACTTACAGTGGCTGATGAATCAAAACCTTTTATAGCATGAATAAATATTTATTCATGTTGTTTCAATATCCAAGTGATGAAACGACCAAAATAAAAAAACACTATTCTGTTATGATGCACAATCAACACAATAATAAAAATGCATAAGTACATGAAAGTACAAATCAACATTTAGTTCTAGCAGGATCCATTATCTCACGTGTGCCAGTCATTTAATAACCTAGTACACATTAGTTTGACATTGTATTCAATAACCTGGTGCACATCAGTTTGACATTGTATTCAATAACCTGGTGCACATCAGTTTGACATTGTATTTAATAACCTCGTACACATCAGTTTGACATTGTATTCAAACCTGGTACAATCAGTTTGACATTGTATTCAATAACCTAGTACACATCGTTTGACATTGTACCCAATAACTCGTACACATAGTTTGAATTGTATTCAATAACCCGTACACATCAGTTTGACATTGTATTCAATAACCTGGTCACATCAGTTTGACATTGTATTCAATAACCTGGTGCACATCAGTTTGACATTGTATTCAATAACCTAGTAAAATTCAGTTTGAATTGTATTCAAACCTGGTGACATCAGTTTGACATTGTATTAAATAACCTGGTGCACATCAGTTTGACATTGTATTCAATAACCTGGTACACATCAGTTTGACATTGTATTCAAAACCTGGTGCACATCAGTTTGACATTGTATTCAAAACCGGGACACATCAGTTTGACATTGTATTCAATAACCGGGTGCACATCAGTTTGACATTGTATTCAATAACCTGGTGCACATCAGTTTGACATTGTATTAAATAACCTGCAATCAGTTTGAATTGTATTCAATAACCTGGTACACATCAGTTTGACATTGTATTAAATAACCTGGACACATTAGTTTGACATTGTATTAAACAACCTGGTACACATCAGTTGACATTGATTCAAACCTTTCAGACACATCGTTTGACATTGTATTCAATAACCTCGCACATCAGTTTGACTTTTATTTAATAACCTCGACACATCAGTTTGACATTGTATTCACAACCTGGTGCACATCTTTTGACATTGTATTCAATAACCTGGTGCACATCAGTTTGACATTGTATTCAAAACCTCGACACATCAGTTTGACATTGTATTCAATAACCTGGTGCACATCAGTTTGACATTGTATTCAATAACCTGGTACACATCAGTTTGACATTGTATTCAATAACCTAGTACAATCAGTTTGACATTGTATTCAATAACCCCGTACACATCAGTTTGACATTGTATTCACAACCTCGTACACATCAGTTTGACATTGTATTCAAAACCTGGTACACATCAGTTTGACATTGTATTCATTAACCTGGTACACATCAGTTTGACATTGTATTCCACAAACTGATGCTCAAGGTCTCAAAAGAATCAGTGTATCCTGCCCGACTTGCAGGCATGTGTAATGAACATTAATTTACAAACGCTTAATGCATACTATGCTGTAAACGTGCAAAATTTGCAGGGGTCAAAATTAACTTGAATTTTATAGTACCCCAAGGCCCAGTTATGAAAATGTTATTTTGTTTTTAGTAGTCCTGAAAAAGTGAAAACATGGAATCGATTTTGTACTTCAACAAGTATAGTTTAATTGTTTATTTCATTTTCATCAGCCCATCGGACTAGCAGCTGTAGTCCCGCTGCTAAAACCACTAGCCCATCGGACTAGCAGCTGTAGTCCCGCTACAAACCACTAGCCCATCGGACTGCAGCTGAGTCCCTGCCAAAACCACTAGCCTCGCCCAGCAGCTGATCCCGCTAAACCACTACCCCTCGACCAGCGGACTATTTTAATTTCCCGACCCCTGATATGTGTAACCCAAACCTTTTGTATCACTGTAACCCAAGTCATAATGTAGTTTCGCTCCGCTTAGTTCTGCAACTAGCATGTATGTTTGAGCTTCACCTGTGATGCCTCAAACAGGGTATAAAATCATTACCATGCTCATTGTGTGCATGCATTTGGAGTACAATAATAATAATAATAATAATAACAATAATAATGCAGTGAATAATAATGCAGTGAACTGGGTTAAGGAGGCTCGACACTTTGTGTGGTAATACACTTCTGGTTATAGTTTTATTTAAATATGTACAAAGTTTTAACCCTATGGAATTTGTCGGTTCCCTTCCTTCATTGTTTTATTTTTTGGGATCATAATATGAGTTGCTGGCCAACAAGGTACCTGAAACAAAAGAGTCAAACAAAAATATAAGAAAAAAAGGTAATGGGTTCAACACTGCTTCTACAAGTAGCTTACACTCTTTTAATCAAGATATATACATTAAACAACCAACATATGAAAGTTTCAGTTTTTAACGCTTTTAATGTTCACTAGATATTGGTAGTCTTTTCTAAACTCAAATTGGGAAAATTTTTGGAAATATTTTCACTTTTTTAACAATGACAGCACTTTAGACAAAGTAGGGAGTTTATTTTAAGGAAAAAATCTTTAAAGAGGTATTACCCTTTTTAAAAATTTTGATATTAGATTGTAATTTTAAGAAATACTTGAAGAAAGGAAAACAAATAGTTTAAAAAGAAATGTTTCATACAATATTTGTATAAGAAAGAACTGCATAAAAGCCAAGCACTTGGGCCGACATAATGACAGGTGTCATGGAAAGGCTCAACCCTTCTTCATTGAGTCAATTTAAACATCTCTCAAGACTCATTTATTTTAGGCACTGTGTATTTTTAAATTGTACTATCTCACTGTAAAGCGCGGATACCGTTTTGTGTAAGAGGGATATAAATGCTTCATTGTATTGTATTGATTAATCCATGCTTATTGAAATCTTGAACGGGTTTTCTGGAGCAACAGAATGATGAAGAAAACAAATGGAATACATCCTCATTTCTTTGACTCACTTTTTCATTTTGATGCTCATAGAGTTTCTTAAACTGCTTTAGGTGAAACACTATGGCTGCTAAAGTAACCACAGAAGTAACGACAAGGGTAGATGCGACGCCCACCAGAAGGTTAATGTCCCTCCAAACCTAGAGAATAAAAACAGAGACAAAAATTGACAATATAAGTCACATAATTATCATTGTATTGATAGATCTGTTGTTGACTTTAACGCCTCTTACAAATTATGGCCTCCGGTGCTTATGGTAACTTGGGAAAAGTTCAAAATGTGTTAAAAATATCTGTTGTATTACATTAAAAATGAGCCTCTAGAGGTATCAATGGGAAATGTTTTACCACCTAATAAGGGCGTGATACCTGCGCGATGCATATGGAGTCAGTACCAGCATAAGACATGGACCTGGCAAGACAACTCTTCTTATAATGAAGCCTAAATTTAGATTACAACCATCTTGGTAAACCTGAGTATCAAGAGAACCAACAAGAATAGAGTCTCACGTTTAATGTGATGTTGAAGATCTTTATCTTTAAATGAAACTGTTATGATTTTGACTATTGAAAAGCAATAAAGGGTTGTCATTATTTTTATTCAAGAGTGAATTAGAATACTACAATATATATGTTTTTCATTTTTTTCAAAACAACTTAGATTGTTTAACGCTCCACAATATTTGTCCACATAATACACACAATCTTTCAGGTCAAAAGTTGGATTGACATAAAGGCCCCTTTTAATATGCTCAGTGACATGCAGACTTTACCGAACATTTTTCATTGTTCTGATATCATGCTCATGTTACAAATGAAGACTTCTTGTCTATACTTTTCATGAGTTAAAACATGAGTTCAAGTACAGAAAATTGTACCATAAAATTGTTCTTTAGAAGAGTACCAGTAGGAGTATGAATATAAAAACCATACTCCAACCTATAGTTGTAGTTGAGTACTTTTCATGAGAAGGAGTATGTACTTGAGTACGGTACCAATAGAGACGATAAAGAGTTTGAGTTTCAGACTACAACACTGGAATGAAGTGATGGGTTGAGTCTGCTGCCACCTAGTGTCTGGAAATCTGTCATTGTCTCCCCCCTGTTCTAAGACAGTCTTGAGCCACCAGTTGGGCCCCATCATGGTAACAGCACACATGATCTTGGCATGCAGCACTCCAAGAGCCCAACTAAAACAAAAAACATCATAAAGAAATTTTTTTTGATTTCTCTATATTACAACTGACTGTTTGGTTCCTGCTCTTTTCCAGCCATTGCTGTGAGTTCAATTTTTGGTTTAAACAAATTTGTTTAATAGTTGATGTCAGATATAAGATTTTGGCTTTGCATGGGGAATATCGATCGCTTTCTGTTTTGCTATTCGGGCATTTAATTGTTCCTCTAAGCAGATAGGGACCTCAGTAATGTGTCATATCAGAATCAAGATATATGTAGAAACCTGTGAAATACATTCAGATTTTGTCTATTGCATTGGAATTTTAAATGGATCACGCCATGATCCATATAAAAATTTTTTATACATTTTCACAAAATTACAGCATGTCAGATGATGTTATTTCTCAGGATGTATCACTACAAAAATTTTAAACAAGTCAGTTGTTAGATTAAAATAAAATATTTTTTTTATCAGGTATTTTAAAGGTGTACATTCCTTTTAATTTGACCATTTTCAACAGATTTGAGTTGAGATAACCTTTAATTCACTCCACAAATATTTGCTGTTGCTGGTAATTTATTTTAAAATAATAAAGACAAAAGTTAACCAAAGATGATGAAATAAAATGGTAACAGACCACTCACCTGCCAAGGGAAAAATACAGGGGGCTGGTCCAGGGGCACCGGATGGGTACCAACACGACCTCAAAGAGTAGACCAAGCAGGAATGGTATGACCCCAAGAAGCATCGCCACCAGCAGAGACTTAATAAACTATGGAAAGAATCAATTTTATTTATAACTATCTTTTTAGAGGGTAACCCATCCAACAAGTTGGGCCTTTGTATATGAAAAATACAAAACATACAGCAACAAGACTTTCACAAAATATATTCAAAAACAACAAGTCAAATGGCATTACAATGGGGACCCTTATCACATGCCGGTCATATTTGTCTGGTTCCCGATGCCACTTAAGAAATTAACAGGAAGAAATCAGTTTGGGAAAGCAACAGTCTATTTTGAAAAAGGAACTGCTAAGATTTGTCTGGTACCCTGACTGACAATACAAAAATCATGAAGAAAATCAGTTTGAAAAACACCAGTCCATTTTTAAGTTCCGAGTTCATCAATTTCAGCATTGGTTGGTCAAGCCAACCAATGTGTAGAAAAAGGGAAATTAAAGTTGCCCAAAGATGGCATCTATTGAAGACAACCATTTTTTCAGGTTTTATGGGAACAAAACTTTTCAGAAAAATTACTGTACGCTGCCTAATAAACAACAACCATTTCAAAGGATTTATTAGTGGAGTGAACCTTAGGGCAATAACATGATACTCACCAAATGGTATAAAATTTTAGCTTTCTTTTCAGCTCAATACCAGCAGGCCCGGACCACAATAGTCCCCAACCGACAAACCAACCAGCATGGTACAGGGCCACAGGGTTTTGACAGCTCATGGACAACCATGCCATTCCAACCCATAGGGACATGAAGAATCTACCAAAGGGAAAACGGGATGGTGAGGCAAATGATGCTGGTACCCGAGGAGGGACAAACACAGAAGATGTACCAACAGGAAAATCTGTATCAAAGAAAATAACGAAAGTCTGAATTGTCTTCACAGATCACTAGGTGATATTATCAGGCTTACATTCTGAATAATGATGAAAATGGGGAAAAATGGAGTAAACATTACCAGTGTTGAGCAGTAACAAGTAAACACATGAGGTCCAAGAGAGACCAAGATGCAAGCATGTGTTTTTTGCATATAGTAGTTTCACAAGTAAGCAATCATGAGAGACACAGCTGCAAAAGTAGCAATTTTGGAGTGACGCTTATCAAATCTACATAACCTGGGAAGATAACATCTGGCCAAAGACCCAAAAAGGGTTTAACGCCAGTCCTGGCAGCTACTTAACGAAAAGCAAAAAAAGGATGGTTTGTTGTAGGCTAATCCGTAGGTCCCATCTGATTAATGAGTGCATGATGAGCAGCATGCAATGCCATACCCCCAGGGGCGACAGGGCTGCTGCTGGTCGGCAGGTTGGTCAATATAACAGGGCATTCACCCCCCTCCTCAGGCATGGGTTATCTCTGCTCATCACCAGCCTCATCCGCATCTCATCTATATCTTCCTCCCCCTCCATGATGACATCAGAGTCTTCATCTGTCCACCAGACAGGATCTCCTGCTGCATACACCAGAGTGCAAGTAACATCCCCCCTCTTTGTGCTGCACCTCCCGAAGTGGTCCAATCTCAAATTCTGGGCATCAGACCACAGCAACATTTTCAGGATCATAGTCTGTAGCCAGTTCTTTATCAGGATGTGGACGGGGTTTCCCCCGGGTGGAGGGCGGGTTCCCCAGGGTGGGATCAGCCTCTTCTGGCGAGATCGAGGTGGGTTGTTTCGGGTTTTGGTGTCGGTGAAGGGTTCTTTTAACGGCACGCCCCAGCAGGTAAGATGCATGTTACAAAGCAAGAACAAACAATTCATCAATGACAACAGATGCTTCAAACAAGATTTAACCAGTTCGATCGGAGGCCGTGTATACACGCAATTTTTTTTGCACCACGGATCGGGAGCGCTTAAACACGCATAAGAAACTCCGGAATATTGTATGCATCGGTACAGGCACGAGCGGCTAACATGCCCCGAGCAGGGCTCTCAAAGTTAGAGGAGTAGGAGGGCAAGAAAGAAGAAAGAGGAGGGTGCCAAAGGCGCAAGGGGTTCGGGGAAAGGGGGAGTCCAGGCCCCCCTGGAAAAATTTGGAAAATTGTACCTCTGAGGTGCATGTTTGAGGGCCTAAAGAGGCATTTGGAGGGGTTTTTCAACCCATGGAAAAAAAGAAAAATGAAGAGTCTGAAATACACTTTCCAGACTGGGGGGCAAGAATAAGACAAAATGAGAAAAAACAATCTCCAAATCAATTCCATGAAAACTGG
>JAQQFT010000530.1:0-24212 GCA_029582265.1 Zoroaster sp. YZ-2022 | reverse complement strand
AAAAAGGGGGGAAATTGTTCCGGGAGGTTTAGTAATGAAGAAAAAAAAAATTTTACCCCAAAAATTCAAAGATTTTGGGTTTTTTCGAGGGAAAAAAAAATTTTTTTTTTTGGGGGGATTCAAATTTTTTCCCAAAAATTTGAAATTTAATCCCCCTTAAAATTTTCTACCCAAGGGTTGAGGGTCTGAAACCCTGAATTGCGTTTTTTATAGGGGAAAAAAAAATTTTTTCCATGGAGGGTTGGGGAAGACTTACCCAAATTAAAAGTTTTTGGCCAGAAAAAAAATTTTTAAAAAATTTTCTTCCAAAAATTAAAAAGTTTTTCCCCCAGAATGTTTTTGAACAGTTGCGTTTTTTTTTCGGGAAACCGCATGCAAGTTGGACTGTATTTTACAGGGGCCTAAGTGTCCATGGAGGCCGTTTAAGGTATGAAGACATTATCCAAATTCAAAGATTTTGTGTTTTTCCGAGAGGGGAGAACCTAAGCTTTAATTTAGATATAAATTTTATCTGCCTCCCTTAAAAAATTGAAAAGAAATACCCAACCTTAGAAATGTTTCTTTCGTAACAGTGTACAGTGCTGTATTGTTTTCAGTGAAACCGCATGCAAGTTGACCGTATTTTACAGTGGGATAAGTGTCCATGGAGGCCGTTTAAGGTATGAAGACATTATCCAAATTCAAAGATTTTGCGTTTTTCCGAGAGGGGAGAACCTAAGCTTTTATTTAGATATCAATTTTATTTTCCTCCCTTAAAAACTTGAAAAGTTATTCCCAACCTTAGAAATGTTTCTTTCGTAACAGTGTACAGTGCTGTATTGTTTTCTGTGAAACCGCATGCAAGTTGACCGTATTTTACAGTGGGATAAGTGTCCATGGAGGCCGTTTAAGGTATGAAGACATTATCCAAATTCAAAGATTTTGCGTTTTTCCGAGAGGGGAGAACCTAAGCTTTTATTTAGATATCAATTTTATTTTCCTCCCTTAAAAACTTGAAAAGTTATTCCCAACCTTAGAAATGTTTCTTTCGTAACAGTGTACAGTGCTGTATTGTTTTCTGTGAAACCGCATGCAAGTTGACCGTATTTTACAGGGGGATAAGTGTCCATGGAGGCCGTTTAAGGTATGAAGACATTATCCAAATTCAAAGATTTTGTGTTTTTCCGAGAGGGGAGAACTTAAGCTTTAATTTAGATATAAATTTTATCTGCCTCCCTTAAAAACTTGAAAAGTTATTCCCAACCTTAGAAATGTTTCTTTCGTAACAGTGTACAGTGCTGTATTGTTTTCTGTGAAACCGCATGCAAGTTGACCGTATTTTACAGTGGGATAAGTGTCCATGGAGGCCGTTTAAGGTATGAAGACATTATCCAAATTCAAAGATTTTGTGTTTTACCGAGAGGGAGAACCTGCTTTAATTTAGATATCAATTTATCTTCCTCCTTAAAAAACTTGAAAAGTTATTCCCAACCTTAGAAATGTTTCTATCGTAAGAGGGAACAGTGCGTGATTGTTTTCAGAAACCGCATGCAAGTTGACCGTATTTTACAGGGGGATAAGTGTCCATGGAGGCCGTTTAAGGTATGAAGACATTATCCAAATTCAAAGATTTTGTGTTTTTCCGAGAGGGGAGAACCTAAGCTTTAATTTAGATATAAATGTTATCTGCTTCCCTTTAAAACTTGAAAAGTTATTCCCAACCTTAGAAATGTTTCTTTCGTAACCGTGTACAGTGCTGTATTGTTTTCTGTGAAACCGCATGCAAGTTGACCGTATTTTACAGGGGGATAAGTGTCCATGGAGGCCGTTTAAGGTATGAAGACATTATCCAAATTCAAAGATTTTGTGTTTTTCCGAGAGGGGAGAACTTAAGCTTTAATTTAGATATAAATTTTATCTGCCTCCCTTAAAAACTTGAAAAGTTATTCCCAACCTTAGAAATGTTTCTTTCGTAACAGTGTACAGTGCTGTATTGTTTTCTGTGAAACCGCATGCAAGTTGACCGTATTTTACAGGGGGATAAGTGTCCATGGAGGCCGTTTAAGGTATGAAGACATTATCCAAATTCAAAGATTTTGTGTTTTTCCGAGAGGGGAGAACCTAAGCTTTAATTTAGATATAAATTTTATCTGCCTCCTTAAAAACTTGAAAAGTTATTCTAACCTTAGAAATGTTTCTTTCTGTAACAGTGAACAGTGCTGTATTGTTTTCTGTGAAACCGCATGCAAGTTGACCGTATTTTACAGGGGAAAAGTGTCCATGGAGGCCGTTTAAGGAATGAAGACAATATCCAAATTCAAATAATTAGTGTTTATCCGAGAGGGAGAACCTAAGCTTTTAATTTAGATATCAATTTTATCTGCCTTCCTTAAAAACTTGAAAAGTTATTCCCAACCTTAGAAATGTTTCTTTCGTAACAGTGTACAGTGCTGTATTGTTTTCTGTGAAACCGCATGCAAGTTGACCGTATTTTACAGGGGGATAAGTGTCCATGGAGGCCGTTTAAGGTATGAAGACATTATCCAAATTCAAAGATTTTGTGTTTTTCCGAGAGGGGAGAACCTAAGCTTTAATTTAGATATAAATTTTATCTGCTTCCCTTAAAACTTGAAAAGTTATTCCCAACCTTAGAAATGTTTCTTTCGTAACAGTGTACAGTGCTGTATTGTTTTCTGTGAAACCGCATGCAAGTTGACCGTATTTTACAGGGGGATAAGTGTCCATGGAGGCCGTTTAAGGTATGAAGACATTATCCAAATTCAAAGATTTTGTGTTTTTCCGAGAGGGAGAACCTAAGCTTTAATTTAGATATCAATTTTATCTGCCTCCCTTAACAACTTGAAAAGTTATTCCCAACCTTAGAAATGTTTCTTTCGTAACAGTGTACAGTGCTGTATTGTTTTCTGTGAAACCGCATGCAAGTTGACCGTATTTTACAGGGGATAAGTGTCCATGGAGGCCGTTTAAGGTATGAAGACATTATCCAAATTCAAAGATTTTGTGTTTTTCCGAGAGGGGAGAACCTAAGCTTTAATTTAGATATCAATTTTATCTGCCTCCCTTAAAAACTTGAAAAGTTATTCCAACCTTAGAAATGTTTTTTTTTTTAACACTGTATAGTGCTGTATTGTTTTCTGTGAAACCGCATGCAAGTTGACCGTATTTTACAGGGGATAAGTGTCCATGGAGGCCGTTTAAGGTATGAAGACATTATCCAAATTCAAAGATTTTGTGTTTTTCCGAGAGGGGAGAACCTAAGCTTTAATTTAGATATAAATTTTATCTGCATCCCATAAAAAAAAGAAAAGTTATTAACAAACTTATAAATGTTTCTTTCTGTAACAGAACACAGTGCTGTATTGTTTTCAGTGAAACCGCATGCAAGTTGACCGTATTTTACAGGGGATAAGTGTCCATGGAGGCCGTTTAAGGTATGAAGACATTATCCAAATTCAAAGATTTTGTGTTTTTCCGAGAGGGGAGAACCTAAGCTTTAATTTAGATATCAATTTTATCTGCCTCCCTTAAAAACTTGAAAAGTTATTCCCAACCTTAGAAATGTTTCTTTCGTAACAGTGTACAGTGCTGTATTGTTTTCAGTGAAACCGCATGCAAGTTGACCGTATTTTACAGGGGGATAAGTGTCCATGGAGGCCGTTTAAGGTATGAAGACATTATCCAAATTCAAAGATTTTGTGTTTTTCCGAGAGGGGAGAACCTAAGCTTTAATTTAGATATAAATTTTATCTGCCTCCATTAAAAACTTGAAAAGTTATTCCCAACCTTAGAAATGTTTCTTTCGTAACAGTGTACAGTGCTGTATTGTTTTCTGTGAAACCGCATGCAAGTTGACCGTATTTTACAGGGGATAAGTGTCCATGGAGGCCGTTTAAGGTATGAAGACATTATCCAAATTCAAAGATTTTGTGTTTTTCCGAGAGGGGAGAACCTAAGCTTTAATTTAGATATAAATTTTATCTGCCTCCTTAAAACTTGAAAAGTTATTCCCAATCTTAGAAATGTTTCTTTCGTAACAGTGTACAGGGCTGTATAGTTTTCTTAGATACCGCATGCAAGTTGTATGTATTTTACAGGGGCCTAAGTGTCCATGGAGGCCGTTTAAGGTATGAAGACATTATCCAAATTCAAAGATTTTGTGTTTTTCCGAGAGGGAGAACCTAAGCTTTAATTTAGATATAAATTTTATCTTCCTCCTTAAAAACTTGAAAAGTTATTCCCAACCTTAGAAATGTTTCTTTGTAACAGTGTACAGTGCTGTATTGTTTTCTGTGAAACCGCATGCAAGTTGACCGTATTTTACAGGGCCTAAGTGTCCATGGAGGCCGTTTAAGGTATGAAGACATTATCCAAATTCAAAGATTTTGTGTTTTTCCGAGAGGGGAGAACCTAAGCTTTAATTTAGATATCAATTTTATCTGCCTCCTTTAAAACTTGAAAAGTTATTCCCAACCTTAGAAATGTTTCTTTCGTAACAGTGTACAGTGCTGTATTGTTTTCTGTGAAACCGCATGCAAGTTGACCGTATTTTACAGGGGGATAAGTGTCCATGGAGGCCGTTTAAGGTATGAAGACATTATCCAAATTCAAAGATTTTGTGTTTTTCCGAGAGGGGAGAACCTAAGCTTTAATTTAGATATCAATTTTATCTGCCTCCCTTAAAACTTGAAAAGTTATTCCCAACCTTAGAAATGTTTCTTTCGTAACAGTGTACAGTGCTGTATTGTTTTCTGTGAAACCGCATGCAAGTTGACCGTATTTTACAGGGGATAAGTGTCCATGGAGGCCGTTTAAGGTATGAAGACATTATCCAAATTCAAAGATTTTGTGTTTTTCCGAGAGGGGAGAACCTAAGCTTTAATTTAGATATCAATTTTATTTGCCTCCCTCTAAAACTTGAAAAGTTATTCCCAACCTTAGAAATGTTTCTTTCGTAACAGTGTACAGTGCTGTATTGTTTTCTGTGAAACCGCATGCAAGTTGACCGTATTTTACAGGGGATAAGTGTCCATGGAGGCCGTTTAAGGTATGAAGACATTATCCAAATTCAAAGATTTTGTGTTTTTCCGAGAGGGGAGAACCTAAGCTTTAATTTAGATATCAATTTTATCTGCCTCCCTTAAAATCTTGAAAAGTTATTCCCAACCTTAGAAATGTTTCTTTCGTAACAGTGTACAGTGCTGTATTGTTTTCGGTGAAACCGCATGCAAGTTGACCGTATTTTACAGGGGGATAAGTGTCCATGGAGGCCGTTTAAGGTATGAAGACATTATCCAAATTCAAAGATTTTGTGTTTTTCCGAGAGGGGAGAACCTAAGCTTTAATTTAGATATCAATTTTATCTGCCACCCTAAAAAACTTGAACAGATATACCCAACCTTAGAAATGTTTCTTTAGTAACAAAGAACAGTGCTGTATTGTTTTCTGTGAAACCGCATGCAAGTTGACCGTATTTTACAGGGGATAAGTGTCCATGGAGGCCGTTTAAGGTATGAAGACATTATCCAAATTCAAAGATTTTGTGTTTTTCCGAGAGGGGAGAACCTAAGCTTTAATTTAGATATAAATTTTATCTGCCTCCCTTAAAAACTTGAAAAGTTATTCCCAACCTTAGAAATGTTTCTTTCGTAACAGTGTACAGTGCTGTATTGTTTTCTGTGAAACCGCATGCAAGTTGACCGTATTTTACAGGGGGATAAGTGTCCATGGAGGCCGTTTAAGGTATGAAGACATTATCCAAATTCAAAGATTTTGTGTTTTTCCGAGAGGGGAGAACCTAAGCTTTAATTTAGATATAAATTTTATCTGCCTCCCTTAAAAACTTGAAAAGTTATTCCCAACCTTAGAAATGTTTCTTTCGTAACAGTGTACAGTGCTGTATTGTTTTCTGTGAAACCGCATGCAAGTTGACCGTATTTTACAGGGGCCTAAGTGTCCATGGAGGCCGTTTAAGGTATGAAGACATTATCCAAATTCAAAGATTTTGTGTTTTTCCGAGAGGGGGAACCTAAGCTTTAATTTAGATATAAATTTTATTTGCTTCCATTAAAAACTTGAAAAGTTATTCCCAACCTTAGAAATGTTTCTTTCGTAACAGTGTACAGTGCTGTATTGTTTTCTGTGAAACCGCATGCAAGTTGACCGTATTTTAAAGGGGGATAAGTGTCCATGGAGGCCGTTTAAGGTATGAAGACATTATCCAAATTCAAAGATTTTGTGTTTTTCCGAGAGGGGAGAACCTAAGCTTTAATTTAGATATCAATTTTATCTGCCTCCCTTAAAACTTGAAAAGTTATTCCCAACCTTAGAAATGTTTCTTCTGTAACAGTGTAACAGTGCTGTATTGTTTGCGAAGAAACCGCATGCAAGTTGACCGTATTTTACAGGGGGATAAGTGTCCATGGAGGCCGTTTAAGGTATGAAGACATTATCCAAATTCAAAGATTTTGTGTTTTTCCGAGAGGGGAGAACCTAAGCTTTAATTTAGATATCAATTTTATCTGCCTCCCTTAAAACTTGAAAAGTTATTCCCAACCTTAGAAATGTTTCTTTCGTAACAGTGTACAGTGCTGTATTGTTTTCTGTGAAACCGCATGCAAGTTGACCGTATTTTACAGGGGGATAAGTGTCCATGGAGGCCGTTTAAGGTATGAAGACATTATCCAAATTCAAAGATTTTGTGTTTTTCCGAGAGGGGAGAACCTAAGCTTTAATTTAGATATCAATTTTATCTGCCTCCCTTAAAAACTTGAAAAGTTATTCCCAACCTTAGAAATGTTTCTTTCGTAACAAAGAACAGTGCTGTATTGTTTTCTGTGAAACCGCATGCAAGTTGACCGTATTTTACAGTGGGATAAGTGTCCATGGAGGCCGTTTAAGGTATGAAGACATTATCCAAATTCAAAGATTTTGTGTTTTTCCGAGAGGGGAGAACCTAAGCTTTAATTTAGACATCAATTTTATCTGCCTCCTTAAAAACTTGAAAAGTTATTCCCAACCTTAGAAATGTTTCTTTCGTAACAGTGTACAGTGCTGTATTGTTTTCTGTGAAACCGCATGCAAGTTGACCGTATTTTACAGGGGGATAAGTGTCCATGGAGGCCGTTTAAGGTATGAAGACATTATCCAAATTCAAAGATTTTGTGTTTTTCCGAGAGGGGAGAACCTAAGCTTTAATTTTAGATATCAATTTTATCTGCCTCCCTTAAAAACTTGAAAAGTTATTCCCAACCTTAGAAATGTTTCTTTCGTAACAGTATACAGTGCTGTATTGTTTTCTGTGAAACCGCATGCAAGTTGACCGTATTTTACAGAGGGATAAGTGTCCATGGAGGCCGTTTAAGGTATGAAGACATTATAAAAATACAAACATTTTGTGTTTTTCCTATAGTGGAGAAAATAAGATTTAATATAGATATCAATTTATCTGCCTCCCTTAAAAACTTGAAAAGTTATTCCCAACCTTAGAAATGTTCTTTCGTAACAGTGTACAGTGCTGTATTGTTTTCTGTGAAACCGCATGCAAGTTGACCGTATTTTACAGGGGGATAAGTGTCCATGGAGGCCGTTTAAGGTATGAAGACATTATCCAAATTCAAAGATTTTGTGTTTTTCCGAGAGGGGAGAACCTAAGCTTTAATTTAGATATAAATTTTATCTGCCTCCCTTAAAAACTTGAAAAGTTATTCCCAACCTTAGAAATGTTTCTTTCGTAACAGTGTACAGTGCTGTATTGTTTTCTGTGAAACCGCATGCAAGTTGACCGTATTTTACAGGGGGATAAGTGTCCATGGAGGCCGTTTAAGGTATGAAGACATTATCCAAATTCAAAGATTTTGTGTTTTTCCGAGAGGGGAGAACTTAAGCTTTAATTTAGATATAAATTTTATCTGCCTCCCTTAAAAACTTGAAAAGTTATTCCCAACCTTAGAAATGTTTCTTTTGTAAGAAAGAACAGTGCTGTATTGTTTTCTGTGAAACCGCATGCAAGTTGACCGTATTTTACAGGGGGATAAGTGTCCATGGAGGCCGTTTAAGGTATGAAGACATTATCCAAATTCAAAGATTTTGTGTTTTTCCGAGAGGGGAGAACCTAAGCTTTAATTTAGATATAAATTTTATCTGCCTCCCTTAAAAACTTGAAAAGTTATTCCCAACCTTAGAAATGTTTCTTTCGTAACAGTGTACAGTGCTGTATTGTTTTCTGTGAAACCGCATGCAAGTTGACCGTATTTTACAGGGGGATAAGTGTCCATGGAGGCCGTTTAAGGTATGAAGACATTATCCAAATTCAAAGATTTTGTGTTTTTCCGAGAGGGGAGAACCTAAGCTTTAATTTAGATATAAATTTTATCTGCTTCCCTTAAAAACTTGAAAAGTTATTCCCAACCTTAGAAATGTTTCTTTCGTAACAGTGTACAGTGCTGTATTGTTTTCTGTGAAACCGCATGCAAGTTGACCGTATTTTACAGGGGGATAAGTGTCCATGGAGGCCGTTTAAGGTATGAAGACATTATCCAAATTCAAAGATTTTGTGTTTTTCCGAGAGGGGAGAACCTAAGCTTTAATTTAGATATCAATTTTATCTGCCTCTCTTAAAAACTTTAAAAGTTATTCCCAACCTTAGAAATGTTTCTTTCGTAGCAGTGTACAGTGCTGTATTGTTTTCAGTGAAACCTCATTCTATTTGACCGTATTTTACAGGGGGATAAGTGTCCATGGAGGCCGTTTAAGGTATGAAGACATTATCCAAATTCAAAGATTTTGTGTTTTTCCGAGAGGGGAGAACCTAAGCTTTAATTTAGATATCAATTTTATCTGCCTCCATTAAAAACTTGAAAAGTTATTCCCAACCTTAGAAATGTTTTATTTCGTAACAGTGTACAGTGCTGTATTGTTTTCTGTGAAACCGCATGCAAGTTGACCGTATTTTACAGGGGGATAAGTGTCCATGGAGGCCGTTTAAGGTATGAAGACATTATCCAAATTCAAAGATTTTGTGTTTTTCCGAGAGGGGAGAACCTAAGCTTTAATTTAGATATCAATTTTATCTGCCTCCCTTAAAAACTTGAAAAGTTATTCCCAACCTTAGAAATGTTTCTTTCGTAACAGTGTACAGTGCTGTATTGTTTTCTGTGAAACCGCATGCAAGTTGACCGTATTTTACAGTGGGATAAGTGTCCATGGAGGCCGTTTAAGGTATGAAGACATTATCCAAATTCAAAGATTTTGTGTTTTTCCGAGAGGGGAGAACCTAAGCTTTAATTTAGATATCAATTTTATCTGCCTCCCTTAAAAACTTGAAAAGTTATTCCCAACCTTAGAAATGTTTCTTTTGTAACAAAGAACAGTGCTGTATTGTTTTCTGTGAAACCGCATGCAAGTTGACCGTATTTTACAGGGGGATAAGTGTCCATGGAGGCCGTTTAAGGTATGAAGACATTATCCAAATTCAAAGATTTTGTGTTTTTCCGAGAGGGGAGAACCTAAGCTTTAATTTAGATATAAATTTTATCTGCTTCCCTTAAAAACTTGAAAAGTTATTCCCAACCTTAGAAATGTTTCTTTCGTAACAGTGTACAGTGCTGTATTGTTTTCTGTGAAACCGCATGCAAGTTGACCGTATTTTACAGGGGCCTAAGTGTCCATGGAGGCCGTTTAAGGTATGAAGACATTATCCAAATTCAAAGATTTTGTGTTTTTCCGAGAGGGGAGAACCTAAGCTTTAATTTAGATATAAATTTTATCTGCTTGCCTTAAAACATTGAAAAGTTATTCCAACCTTAGAAATGTTTCTTTCGTAACAGTGTACAGTGCTGTATTGTTTTCTGTGAAACCGCATGCAAGTTGACCGTATTTTACAGGGGGATAAGTGTCCATGGAGGCCGTTTAAGGTATGAAGACATTATCCAAATTCAAAGATTTTGTGTTTTTCCGAGAGGGGAGACCCTAAGCTTTAATTTAGATATCAATTTTATCTGCCTCCCTTAAAAACTTGAAAAGTTATTCCCAACCTTAGAAATGTTTCTTTCGTAACAGTGTACAGTGCTGTATTGTTTTCTGTGAAACCGCATGCAAGTTGACCGTATTTTACAGGGGCCTAAGTGTCCATGGAGGCCGTTTAAGGTATGAAGACATTATCCAAATTCAAAGATTTTGTGTTTTTCCGAGAGGGGAGAACCTAAGCTTTAATTTAGATATAAATTTTATCTGCTTCCCTTAAAAACTTGAAAAGTTATTCCCAACCTTAGAAATGTTTCTTGCGTAACAGTGTACAGTGCTGTATTGTTTTCTGTGAAACCGCATGCAAGTTGACCGTATTTTACAGGGTTCAATTTGTCCTTGGTTGCTGTTTAAGGTATGAAGACATTATCCAAATTCAAAGATTTTGTGTTTTTCCGAGAGGGGAGAACCTAAGCTTTAATTTAGATATCAATTTTATCTGCCTCCCTTAAAAACTTGAAAAGTTATTCCCAACCTTAGAAATGTTTCTTTTGTAAGAAAGAACAGTGCTGTATTGTTTTCTGTGAAACCGCATGCAAGTTGACCGTATTTTACAGGGGATTAAGTGTCCATGGAGGCCGTTTAAGGTATGAAGACATTATCCAAATTCAAAGATTTTGTGTTTTTCCGAGAGGGGAGAACCTAAGCTTTAATTTAGATATAAATTTTATCTGCCTCCCTTAAAAACTTGAAAAGTTATTCCCAACCTTAGAAATGTTTCTTTCGTAACAGTGTACAGTGCTGTATTGTTTTCTGTGAAACCGCATGCAAGTTGACCGTATTTTACAGGGGCCTAAGTGTCCATGGAGGCCGTTTAAGGTATGAAGACATTATCCAAATTCAAAGATTTTGTGTTTTTCCGAGAGGGGAGAACCTAAGCTTTAATTTAGATATAAATTTTATCTGCTTCCCTTAAAAACTTGAAAAGTTATTCCCAACCTTAGAAATGTTTCTTTCGTAACAGTGTACAGTGCTGTATTGTTTTCTGTGAAACCGCATGCAAGTTGACCGTATTTTACAGGGCCTAAGTGTCCATGGAGGCCGTTTAAGGTATGAAGACATTATCCAAATTCAAAGATTTTGTGTTTTCCGAGAGGGGAGAACCTAAGCTTTAATTTAGATATCAATTTTATCTGCCTCCCTTAAAAACTTGAAAAGTTATTCCCAACCTTAGAAATGTTTCTTTTGTAACAGTGTACAGTGCTGTATTGTTTTCTGTGAAACCGCATGCAAGTTGACCGTATTTACAGGTGGATAAGTGTCCATGGAGGCCGTTTAAGGTATGAAGACATTATCCAAATTCAAAGATTTTGTGTTTTTCCGAGAGGGGAGAACCTAAGCTTTAATTTAGATATCAATTTTATCTGCCTCCCTTAAAAACTTGAAAAGTTATTCCCAACCTTAGAAATGTTTCTTTCGTAACAGTGTACAGTGCTGTATTGTTTTCTGTGAAACCGCATGCAAGTTGACCGTATTTTACAGGGGATAAGTGTCCATGGAGGCCGTTTAAGGTATGAAGACATTATCCAAATTCAAAGATTTTGTGTTTTTCCGAGAGGGGAGACCCTAAGCTTTAATTTAGATATCAATTTTATCTGCCTCCCTTAAAAACTTGAAAAGTTATTCCCAACCTTAGAAATGTTTTTTTTGTAACACTGTATAGTGCTGTATTGTTTGCGGTGAAACCGCATGCAAGTTGACCGTATTTTACAGGGGCCTAAGTGTCCATGGAGGCCGTTTAAGGTATGAAGACATTATCCAAATTCAAAGATTTTGTGTTTTTCCGAGAGGGGAGAACCTAAGCTTTAATTTAGATATCAATTTTATCTGCCTCCCTTAAAACTTGAAAAGTTATTCCCAACCTTAGAAATGTTTCTTTCGTAACAGTGTACAGTGCTGTATTGTTTTCTGTGAAACCGCATGCAAGTTGACCGTATTTTACAGGGGATAAGTGTCCATGGAGGCCGTTTAAGGTATGAAGACATTATCCAAATTCAAAGATTTTGTGTTTTTCCGAGAGGGGAGAACCTAAGCTTTAATTTAGATATCAATTTTATCTGCCTCCCTTAAAACTTGAAAAGTTATTCCCAACCTTAGAAATGTTTCTTTCGTAACAGTGTACAGTGCTGTATTGTTTTCTGATACCGCATGCAAGTTGACCGTATTTTACAGGGGCCTAAGTGTCCATGGAGGCCGTTTAAGGTATGAAGACATTATCCAAATTCAAAGATTTTGTGTTTTTCCGAGAAGATCGTAACAAAGAATTAATTTAGATATCAATTTTATCTGCCTCCCTTAAAAACTTGAAAAGTTATTCCCAACCTTAGAAATTTTTTTTCGTAACAGTGTACAGTGCTGTATTGTTTTCTGTGAAACCGCATGCAAGTTGACCGTATTTTACAGGGGCCTAAGTGTCCATGGAGGCCGTTTAAGGTATGAAGACATTATCCAAATTCAAAGATTTTGTGTTTTTCCGAGAAGGGAGAACCTAAGCTTTAATTTAGATATCAATTTTATCTGCCTCCTTAAAAACTTGAAAAGTTATTCCCAACCTTAGAAATGTTTCTTTCGTAACAGTGTACAGTGCTGTATTGTTTTCTGTGAAACCGCATGCAAGTTGACCGTATTTTACAGGGGGATAAGTGTCCATGGAGGCCGTTTAAGGTATGAAGACATTATCCAAATTCAAAGATTTTGTGTTTTTCCGAGAGGGGAGAACCTAAGCTTTAATTTAGATATCAATTTTATCTGCCAAACTTAAAAACTTGAAAAGTTATTCCCAACCTTAGAAATGTTTCTTTCGTAACAGTGTACAGTGCTGTATTGTTTTCTGTGAAACCGCATGCAAGTTGACCGTATTTTACAGGCCTAAGTGTCCATGGAGGCCGTTTAAGGTATGAAGACATTATCCAAATTCAAAGATTTTGTGTTTTTCCGAGAGGGGAGAACCTAAGCTTTAATTTAGATATCAATTTTATCTGCCTCCCTTAAAAACTTGAAAAGTTATTCCCAACCTTAGAAATGTTTCTTTCGTAACAGTGTACAGTGCTGTATTGTTTTCTGTGAAACCGCATGCAAGTTGACCGTATTTTACAGGGGATAAGTGTCCATGGAGGCCGTTTAAGGTATGAAGACATTATCCAAATTCAAAGATTTTGTGTTTTTCCGAGAGGGGAGAACCTAAGCTTTAATTTAGATATCAATTTTATCTGCCTCCCTTAAAAACTTGAAAAGTTATTCCCAACCTTAGAAATGTTTCTTTTGTAAGAAAGAACAGTGCTGTATTGTTTTCTGTGAAACCGCATGCAAGTTGACCGTATTTTACAGGGGGATAAGTGTCCATGGAGGCCGTTTAAGGTATGAAGACATTATCCAAATTCAAAGATTTTGTGTTTTTCCGAGAGGGGAGACCTTAAGCTTTAATTTAGATATAAATTTTATCTGCCTCCCTTAAAAACTTGAAAAGTTATTCCCAACCTTAGAAATGTTTCTTTCGTAACAGTGTACAGTGCTGTATTGTTTTCTGTGAAACCGCATGCAAGTTGACCGTATTTTACAGGGCCTAAGTGTCCATGGAGGCCGTTTAAGGTATGAAGACATTATCCAAATTCAAAGATTTTGTGTTTTTCCGAGAGGGGAGAACCTAAGCTTTAATTTAGATATCAATTTTATCTTCCTCCCTTAAAAACTTGAAAAGTTATTCCCAACCTTAGAAATGTTTCTTTCGTAACAGTGTACAGTGCTGTATTGTTTTCTGTGAAACCGCATGCAAGTTGACCGTATTTTACAGGGGCCTAAGTGTCCATGGAGGCCGTTTAAGGTATGAAGACATTATCCAAATTCAAAGATTTTGTGTTTTTCCGAGAGGGGAGAACCTAAGCTTTAATTTAGATATCAATTTTATCTGCCTCCCTTAAAAACTTGAAAAGTTATTCCCAACCTTAGAAATGTTTCTTTAACAGTGTACAGTGCTGTATTGTTTTCTGTGAAACCGCATGCAAGTTGACCGTATTTTACAGGGGGATAAGTGTCCATGGAGGCCGTTTAAGGTATGAAGACATTATCCAAATTCAAAGATTTTGTGTTTTTCCGAGAGGGGAGAACCTAAGCTTTAATTTAGATATCAATTTTATCTGCCTCATCTTATTCTTGAACAGTTATTCCCAACCTTAGAAATGTTTCTTTTGTAACAGTGTACAGTGCTGTATTGTTTTCTGTGAAACCGCATGCAAGTTGACCGTATTTTACAGGGGATAAGTGTCCATGGAGGCCGTTTAAGGTATGAAGACATTATCCAAATTCAAAGATTTTGTGTTTTTCCGAGAGGGGAGAACCTAAGCTTTAATTTAGATATCAATTTTATCTGCCTTCCTTAAAAACTTGAAAAGTTATTCCCAATCTTAGAAATGTTTCTTTCGTAACAGTGTACAGTGCTGTATTGTTTTCTGTGAAACCGCATGCAAGTTGACCGTATTTTACAGGGGGATAAGTGTTCATGGAGGCCGTTTAAGGTATGAAGACATTATCCAAATTCAAAGATTTTGTGTTTTTCCGAGAGGGGAGACCTAAGCTTTAATTTAGATATCAATTTTATCTGCCTCCCTTAAAAACTTGAAAAGTTATTCCCAACCTTAGAAATGTTTCTTTCGTAACAGTGTACAGTGCTGTATTGTTTTCTGTGAAACCGCATGCAAGTTGACCGTATTTTACAGGGGGATAAGTGTCCATGGAGGCCGTTTAAGGTATGAAGACATTATCCAAATTCAAAGATTTTGTGTTTTTCCGAGAGGGAGAACCTAAGCTTTAATTTAGATATCAATTTTATCTGCCTCCCTTAAAAACTTGAAAAGTTATTCCCAACCTTAGAAATGTTTCTTTCGTAACAGTGTACAGTGCTGTATTGTTTTCTGTGAAACCGCATGCAAGTTGACCGTATTTTACAGGGGCCTAAGTGTCCATGGAGGCCGTTTAAGGTATGAAGACATTATCCAAATTCAAAGATTTTGTGTTTTTCCGAGAGGGGAGAACCTAAGCTTTAATTTAGATATCAATTTTATCTGCCTCCCTTAAAAACTTGAAAAGTTATTCCCAACCTTAGAAATGTTTCTTTTGTAACAAAGAACAGTGCTGTATTGTTTTCTGTGAAACCGCATGCAAGTTGACCGTATTTTACAGGGGGATAAGTGTCCATGGAGGCCGTTTAAGGTATGAAGACATTATCCAAATTCAAAGATTTTGTGTTTTTCCGAGAGGGGAGAACCTAAGCTTTAATTTAGATATCAATTTTATCTGCCTCCCTTAAAAACTTGAAAAGTTATTCCCAACCTTAGAAATGTTTCTTTTGTAACAGTGTACAGTGCTGTATTGTTTTCAGAAACCGCATGCAAGTTGACCGTATTTTACAGGGGATAAGTGTCCATGGAGGCCGTTTAAGGTATGAAGACATTATCCAAATTCAAAGATTTTGTGTTTTTCCGAGAGGGGAGAACCTAAGCTTTAATTTAGATATCAATTTTATCTGCCTCCTTCAAAAACTTGAAAAGTTATTCCCAACCTTAGAAATGTTTCTTTCGTAACAGTGTACAGTGCTGTATTGTTTTCTGTGAAACCGCATGCAAGTTGACCGTATTTTACAGGGGGATAAGTGTCCATGGAGGCCGTTTAAGGTATGAAGACATTATCCAAATTCAAAGATTTTGTGTTTTTCCGAGAGGGGAGAACCTAAGCTTTAATTTAGATATCAATTTTATCTGCCTCCCTTAAAAACTTGAAAAGTTATTCCCAACCTTAGAAATGTTTCTTTCGTAACAGTGTACAGTGCTGTATTGTTTTCAGTGAAACCGCATGCAAGTTGACCGTATTTTACAGGGGCCTAAGTGTCCATGGAGGCCGTTTAAGGTATGAAGACATTATCCAAATTCAAAGATTTTGTGTTTTTCCGAGAGGGGAGAACCTAAGCTTTAATTTAGATATCAATTTTATCTGCCTTCCTTAAAAACTTGAAAAGTTATTTCCAACCTTAGAAATGTTTCTTCGTAACAGTGTAACAGTGCTGTATTGTTTTCTGTGAAACCGCATGCAAGTTGACCGTATTTTACAGGGGATAAGTGTCCATGGAGGCCGTTTAAGGTATGAAGACATTATCCAAATTCAAAGATTTTGTGTTTTTCCGAGAGGGGAGAACCTAAGCTTTAATTTAGATATCAATTTTATCTGCCTCCATAAAACTTGAAAAGTTATTCCCAACCTTAGAAATGTTTCCTTCGTAACAGTGTACAGTGCTGTATTGTTTTCTGTGAAACCGCATGCAAGTTGACCGTATTTTACAGTGGGATAAGTGTCCATGGAGGCCGTTTAAGGTATGAAGACATTATCCAAATTCAAAGATTTTGTGTTTTTCCGAGAGGGGAGAACCTAAGCTTTAATTTAGATATCAATTTTATCTGCCTCCCTTAAAATTAAAAAGTTATTCCCAACCTTAGAAATGTTTCTTTCGTAACAGTGTACAGTGCTGTATTGTTTTCTGTGAAACCGCATGCAAGTTGACCGTATTTTACAGGGGCCTAAGTGTCCATGGAGGCCGTTTAAGGTATGAAGACATTATCCAAATTCAAAGATTTTGTGTTTTTCCGAGAGGGGAGAACCTAAGCTTTAATTTAGATATCAATTTTATCTGCCTCCCTTAAAAACTTGAAAAGTTATTCCCAACCTTAGAAATGTTTCTTTCGTAAGAAAGAACAGTGCTGTATTGTTTTCTGTGAAACCGCATGCAAGTTGACCGTATTTTACAGGGGATAAGTGTCCATGGAGGCCGTTTAAGGTATGAAGACATTATCCAAATTCAAAGATTTTGTGTTTTTCCGAGAGGGGAGAACCTAAGCTTTAATTTAGATATCAATTTTATCTGCCTCCTTAAAAACTTGAAAAGTTATTCCCAACCTTAGAAATGTTTCTTTTGTAACAGTGTACAGTGCTGTATTGTTTTCTGTGAAACCGCATGCAAGTTGACCGTATTTTACAGGGGGATAAGTGTCCATGGAGGCCGTTTAAGGTATGAAGACATTATCCAAATTCAAAGATTTTGTGTTTTTCCGAGAGGGAGAACCTAAGCTTTAATTTAGATATCAAATTTATCTGCCTCCCTTAAAACTTGAAAAGTTATTCCCAACCTTAGAAATGTTTCTTTCGTAACAGTGTACAGTGCTGTATTGTTTTCTGTGAAACCGCATGCAAGTTGACCGTATTTTACAGGGGTATAAGTGTCCATGGAGGCCGTTTAAGGTATGAAGACATTATCCAAATTCAAAGATTTTGTGTTTTTCCGAGAGGGACAACCTAAGCTTTAATTTAGATATCAATTTTATCTGCCTCCCTTAAAACTTGAAAAGTTATTCCCAACCTTAGAAATGTTTCTTTCGTAACAGTGTACAGTGCTGTATTGTTTTCAGAAACCGCATGCAAGTTGACCGTATTTTACAGGGCCTAAGTGTCCATGGAGGCCGTTTAAGGTATGAAGACATTATCCAAATTCAAAGATTTTGTGTTTTTCCGAGAGGGGAGAACCTAAGCTTTAATTTAGATATCAATTTTATCTGCCTCCCTTAAAAACTTGAAAAGTTATTCCCAACCTTAGAAATGTTTCTTTCGTAACAGTGTACAGTGCTGTATTGTTTTCTGTGAAACCGCATGCAAGTTGACCGTATTTTACAGGGGGATAAGTGTCCATGGAGGCCGTTTAAGGTATGAAGACATTATCCAAATTCAAAGATTTTGTGTTTTTCCGAGAGGGGAGAACCTAAGCTTTAATTTAGATATCAATTTTATCTGCCTCCCTTAAAAACTTGAAAAGTTATTCCCAACCTTAGAAATGTTTCTTTTGTAAGAAAGAACAGTGCTGTATTGTTTTCTGTGAAACCGCATGCAAGTTGACCGTATTTTACAGGGGGATAAGTGTCCATGGAGGCCGTTTAAGGTATGAAGACATTATCCAAATTCAAAGATTTTGTGTTTTTCCGAGAGGGGAGACCTTAAGCTTTAATTTAGATATAAATTTTATCTGCCTCCCTTAAAAACTTGAAAAGTTATTCCCAACCTTAGAAATGTTTCTTTCGTAACAGTGTACAGTGCTGTATTGTTTTCTGTGAAACCGCATGCAAGTTGACCGTATTTTACAGGGGCCTAAGTGTCCATGGAGGCCGTTTAAGGTATGAAGACATTATCCAAATTCAAAGATTTTGTGTTTTTCCGAGAGGGGAGAACCTAAGCTTTAATTTAGATATAAATTTTATCTGCTTCCCTTAAAAACTTGAAAAGTTATTCCCAACCTTAGAAATGTTTCTTTCGTAACAGTGTACAGTGCTGTATTGTTTTCTGTGAAACCGCATGCAAGTTGAGCGTATTTTACAGGGGCTAAGTGTCCATGGAGGCCGTTTAAGGTATGAAGACATTATCCAAATTCAAACATTTTGTGTTTTTCCGAGATGGGAGAACCTAAGCTTTAATTTAGATATCAATTTTATCTGCCTCCTTAAAAACTTGAAAAGTTATTCCCAACCTTAGAAATGTTTCTTTGTAACAGTGTACAGTGCTGTATTGTTTTCTGTGAAACCGCATGCAAGTTGACCGTATTTTACAGGGGATAAGTGTCCATGGAGGCCGTTTAAGGTATGAAGACATTATCCAAATTCAAAGATTTTGTGTTTTTCCGAGAGGGGAGAACCTAAGCTTTAATTTAGATATCAATTTTATCTGCCTCCTTAAAACTTGAAAAGTTATTCCCAACCTTAGAAATGTTTCTCTGTAACAGTGTACAGTGCTGTATTGTTTTCTGTGAAACCGCATGCAAGTTGACCGTATTTTACAGGGGATAAGTGTCCATGGAGGCCGTTTAAGGTATGAAGACATTATCCAAATTCAAAGATTTTGTGTTTTTCCGAGAGGGGAGAACCTAAGCTTTAATTTAGATATCAATTTTATCTGCCATCCTTAAAAACTTGAAAAGTTATTCCCAACCTTAGAAATGTTTCTTTCGTAACAGTGTACAGTGCTGTATTGTTTTCTGTGAAACCGCATGCAAGTTGACCGTATTTTACAGGGGGATAAGTGTCCATGGAGGCCGTTTAAGGTATGAAGACATTATCCAAATTCAAAGATTTTGTGTTTTTCCGAGAGGGGAGAACCTAAGCTTTAATTTAGATATCAATTTTATCTGCCTCCCTTAAAAACTTGAAAAGTTATTCCCAACCTTAGAAATGTTTCTTTCGTAACAGTGTACAGTGCTGTATTGTTTTCTGTGAAACCGCATGCAAGTTGACCGTATTTTACAGGGGGATAAGTGTCCATGGAGGCCGTTTAAGGTATGAAGACATTATCCAAATTCAAAGATTTTGTGTTTTTCCGAGAGGGGAGAACCTAAGCTTTAATTTAGATATCAATTTTATCTGCCTCCCTTAAAAACTTGAAAAGTTATTCCCAACCTTAGAAATGTTTCTTTCGTAACAGTGTACAGTGCTGTATTGTTTTCAGCGAAACCGCATGCAAGTTGACCGTATTTTACAGGGGATAAGTGTCCATGGAGGCCGTTTAAGGTATGAAGACATTATCCAAATTCAAAGATTTTGTGTTTTTCCGAGAGGGGAGAACCTAAGCTTTAATTTAGATATCAATTTTATCTGCCTCCCTTAAAATCTTGAAAAGTTATTCCCACCTTAGAAATGTTTCTTTTGTAACAGTGTACAGTGCTGTATTGTTTTCTGTGAAACCGCATGCAAGTTGACCGTATTTTACAGGGGGATAAGTGTCCATGGAGGCCGTTTAAGGTATGAAGACATTATCCAAATTCAAAGATTTTGTGTTTTTCCGAGAGGGGAGAACCTAAGCTTTAATTTAGATATCAATTTTTATCTGCCTCCCTTAAAAACTTGAAAAGTTATTCCCAACCTTAGAAATGTTTCTTTCGTAACAGTGTACAGTGCTGTATTGTTTTCTGTGAAACCGCATGCAAGTTGACCGTATTTTACAGGGGCCTAAGTGTCCATGGAGGCCGTTTAAGGTATGAAGACATTATCCAAATTCAAAGATTTTGTGTTTTTCCGAGAGGGGAGAACCTAAGCTTTAATTTAGATATCAATTTTATCTGCCTCCCTTAAAAACTTGAAAAGTTATTCCCAACCTTAGAAATGTTTCTTTCGTAACAGTGTACAGTGCTGTATTGTTTTCTGTGAAACCGCATGCAAGTTGACCGTATTTTACAGTGGGATAAGTGTCCATGGAGGCCGTTTAAGGTATGAAGACATTATCCAAATTCAAAGATTTTGTGTTTTTCCGAGAGGGGAGAACCTAAGCTTTTAATTTAGATATCAATTTTATCTGCCTCCCTTAAAAACTTGAAAAGTTATTCCCAACCTTAGAAATGTTTCTTCTGTAACAGTGTACAGTGCTGTATTGTTTTCTGTGAAACCGCATGCAAGTTGACCGTATTTTACAGGGGGCTAAGTGTCCATGGAGGCCGTTTAAGGTATGAAGACATTATCCAAATTCAAAGATTTTGTGTTTTTCCGAGAGGGGAGAACCTAAGCTTTAATTTAGATATCAATTTTATCTGCCTCCCTTAAAACTTGAAAAGTTATTCCCAACCTTAGAAATGTTTCTTTCGTAACAGTGTACAGTGCTGTATTGTTTTCTGTAAAACCGCATGCAAGTTGACCGTATTTTACAGGGGGATAAGTGTCCATGGAGGCCGTTTAAGGTATGAAGACATTATCCAAATTCAAAGATTTTGTGTTTTTCCGAGAGGGGAGAACCTAAGCTTTAATTTAGATATCAATTTTATCTTCCTCCCTTAAAAACTTGAAAAGTTATTCCCAACCTTAGAAATGTTTCTTTCGTAACAGTGTACAGTGCTGTATTGTTTTCTGTGAAACCGCATGCAAGTTGACCGTATTTTACAGGGGCCTAAGTGTCCATGGAGGCCGTTTAAGGTATGAAGACATTATCCAAATTCAAAGATTTTGTGTTTTTCCGAGAGGGGAGAACCTAAGCTTTAATTTAGATATCAATTTTATCTGCCTCCCTTAAAAACTTGAAAAGTTATTCCCAACCTTAGAAATGTTTCTTTTGTAAGAAAGAACAGTGCTGTATTGTTTTCTGTGAAACCGCATGCAAGTTGACCGTATTTTACAGGGGGATAAGTGTCCATGGAGGCCGTTTAAGGTATGAAGACATTATCCAAATTCAAAGATTTTGTGTTTTTCCGAGAGGGGAGAACCTAAGCTTTAATTTAGATATCAATTTTATCTGCCTCCCTTAAAAACTTGAAAAGTTATTCCCAACCTTAGAAATGTTTCTTTTGTAACAGTGTACAGTGCTGTATTGTTTTCTGTGAAACCGCATGCAAGTTGACCGTATTTTACAGGGGGATAAGTGTCCATGGAGGCCGTTTAAGGTATGAAGACATTATCCAAATTCAAAGATTTTGTGTTTTTCCGAGAGGGGAGAACCTAAGCTTTAATTTAGATATAAATTTTATCTGCCTCCATTAAAAACTTGAAAAGTTATTCCCAACCTTAGAAATGTTTCTTTCGTAACAGTGTACAGTGCTGTATTGTTTTCAGTGAAACCGCATGCAAGTTGACCGTATTTTACAGGGGGATAAGTGTCCATGGAGGCCGTTTAAGGTATGAAGACATTATCCAAATTCAAAGATTTTGTGTTTTTCCGAGAGGGGAGAACCTAAGCTTTAATTTAGATATCAATTTTATCTGCCTCCCTTAAAAACTTGAAAAGTTATTCCAACCTTAGAAATGTTTCTTTCGTAACAGTGTACAGTGCTGTATTGTTTTCAGAAACCGCATGCAAGTTGACCGTATTTTACAGGGGCCTAAGTGTCCATGGAGGCCGTTTAAGGTATGAAGACATTATCCAAATTCAAAGATTTTGTGTTTTTCCGAGAGGGGAGAACCTAAGCTTTAATTTAGATATCAATTTTATCTGCCCCCTTAAAAACTTGAAAAGTTATTCCCAACCTTAGAAATGTTTCTTTTGTAACAGTGTACAGTGCTGTATTGTTTTCTGTGAAACCGCATGCAAGTTGACCGTATTTTACAGGGGTTAAGTGTCCATGGAGGCCGTTTAAGGTATGAAGACATTATCCAAATTCAAAGATTTTGTGTTTTTCCGAGAGGGGAGAACCTAAGCTTTAATTTAGATATCAATTTTATCTGCCTCCTTCAAAAACTTGAAAAGTTATTCCCAATCTTAGAAATGTTTCTTTCGTAACAGTGTACAGTGCTGTATTGTTTTCAGAAACCGCATGCAAGTTGACCGTATTTTACAGGGGATAAGTGTCCATGGAGGCCGTTTAAGGTATGAAGACATTATCCAAATTCAAAGATTTTGTGTTTTTCCGAGAGGGGAGAACCTAAGCTTTAATTTAGATATCAATTTTATCTGCCTCCCTTAAAACTTGAAAAGTTATTCCCAACCTTAGAAATGTTTCTTTGTAACAGTGTACAGTGCTGTATTGTTTTCTGTGAAACCGCATGCAAGTTGACCGTATTTTACAGGGGATAAGTGTCCATGGAGGCCGTTTAAGGTATGAAGACATTATCCAAATTCAAAGATTTTGTGTTTTTCCGAGAGGGGAGAACCTAAGCTTTAATTTAGATATCAATTTTATCTGCCGTCCTTAAAAACTTGAAAAGTTATTCCCAACCTTAGAAATGTTTCTTTCGTAACAGTGTACAGTGCTGTATTGTTTTCTGTGAAACCGCATGCAAGTTGACCGTATTTTACAGGGGCCTAAGTGTCCATGGAGGCCGTTTAAGGTATGAAGACATTATCCAAATTCAAAGATTTTGTGTTTTTCCGAGAGGGGAGAACCTAAGCTTTAATTTAGATATCAATTTTATCTGCCTCCCTTAAAAACTTGAAAAGTTATTCCCAACCTTAGAAATGTTTCTTTGATAACAGTGTACAGTGCTGTATTGTTTTCTGTGAAACCGCATGCAAGTTGACCGTATTTTACAGGGGGATAAGTGTCCATGGAGGCCGTTTAAGGTATGAAGACATTATCCAAATTCAAAGATTTTGTGTTTTTCCGAGAGGGGAGAACCTAAGCTTTAATTTAGATATCAATTTTATCTGCCTCCCTTAAAAACTTGAAAAGTTATTCCCAACCTTAGAAATGTTTCTTTCGTAAGAAAGAACAGTGCTGTATTGTTTTCTGTGAAACCGCATGCAAGTTGACCGTATTTTACAGGGGATAAGTGTCCATGGAGGCCGTTTAAGGTATGAAGACATTATCCAAATTCAAAGGTTTTGTGTTTTTCCGAGAGGGGAGACCTTAAGCTTTAATTTAGATATAAATTTTATCTGCCTCCCTTAAAAACTTGAAAAGTTTATTCCCAACCTTAGAAATGTTTCTTTCGTAACAGTGTACAGTGCTGTATTGTTTTCAGAAACCGCATGCAAGTTGACCGTATTTTACAGGGGATAAGTGTCCATGGAGGCCGTTTAAGGTATGAAGACATTATCCAAATTCAAAGATTTTGTGTTTTTCCGAGAGGGAGAACCTAAGCTTTAATTTAGATATCAATTTTATCTTCCTCCTTAAAAACTTGAAAAGTTATTCCCAACCTTAGAAATGTTTTTCGTAACAGTGTACAGTGCTGTATTGTTTTCTGTGAAACCGCATGCAAGTTGACCGTATTTTACAGGGGGATAAGTGTCCATGGAGGCCGTTTAAGGTATGAAGACATTATCCAAATTCAAAGATTTTGTGTTTTTCCGAGAGGGAGAACCTAAGCTTTTAATTTAGATATCAATTTTATCTGCCTCCTTAAAACTTGAAAAGTTATTCAACCTTAGAAATGTTTCTTTTGTAACAGAAAGAACAGTGCTGTATTGTTTTCTGTGAAACCGCATGCAAGTTGACCGTATTTTACAGGGGGATAAGTGTCCATGGAGGCTGTTTAAGGTATGAAGACATTATCCAAATTCAAAGATTTTGTGTTTTTCCGAGAGGGGAGAACCTAAGCTTTAATTTAGATATCAATTTTATCTGCCTCCCAAAAAACTTGAAAAGTTATTTCCAACCTTAGAAATGTTTCTTTCGTAACAGTGTACAGTGCTGTATTGTTTTCAGAAACCGCATGCAAGTTGACCGTATTTTACAGGGGGATAAGTGTCCATGG
>JAQQFT010000053.1:0-59897 GCA_029582265.1 Zoroaster sp. YZ-2022 | reverse complement strand
TTTTAATTAACGGGTTTCTCTTAATTGCCTAGGCCAAATTTTTTCATTCTCCGTAAGTTCCCTATTCAGACATAGCTAGAACTATAGTGAGAGCCCCCGTTAACCTCAGTGGTCAGCATCACACAGATTTTCGAGGCACAACCCAGAACAGCCCAGACTATCATGTTACTGCCATATGTTTTGTACACTAAGTGCTTATCAGGCAATCAATCCTCCTGTCACTGGCTCAATGGAAATACAACTTCAAGGCATGGTAGGTACTTGATGTACACAATAAGCTCAGATTATCAAGCTTGGGCCAGACTTTGGGTTAGGGTTGTATTTACTTTTAGCCGGCGGCTGTTGCATGAATGCCCAAACCCCATGTACTGTTTCAAACAGTACCATGGTGCAACCGCGCATGGATTTTGGTTTTGCGCTTCATAGGACCTTTGATCTAAAAAATAAGCTCAGACTGTGGATAGTTATTGTTGACTGGGAGGGTTGTAGGTGTGGTGATTGGGAATAATTATTTGCAAATAATAATTGATCACTATTACCTGTAATTGTTCCAGTCAGATAAGCATCACAATAAAGTCGGAAAAAATTGATTTAGAAAAAAAATCTGACTTTTGTCAGTAATTCATTATTTTTATTAAACAAATTAAAATAAATTTTGGCTAAAATCTGTTGGGTTGGGCCCAGACTACTTCTATTCTTATAATTAACACTTTTGATAAAGGATTGTGCTCACCCCACATGATTATTACGCCCAAACCCCCAGGTACTGTTTCAAACAGTACCATGGTGCAACCGCGCATGAATTTTGTGCCGGCGCCGTGCAGGGTTAAATTTGTTTTAGGTAATAGCTACATCTACAAGAATGGCACAAGCAAGCTCAAAGATCTAGTGATCAGGACTCCTCCACCGAGCTACTTCAGCCCCTCCTGCACCAGCATTCCCCCAGAAGATGATCAAAGCATACGGATCAAAATGTTGAGTTAACTTTTTTTTATTTTTTATTTATTTTAATACATGTCATCGCAAATCTTACTATGTCTAAAGATGATGCTTCACATCTAATAGCAGAACTTGTTCAAGAGCAGTAGATCTACTGTATCATTTACAGAAACACATTTTGGCATTGTACAATCCAAAATCCCTGCTAAGCCATGAAATATGTTATTAATGTTAGATGTATAAATATATATTTTTACTATTTTATAAATAGATAATTGGCTGTTGCAAACTGCTTACCAACCTGAAGGACCCATAGTATATGCAAAATAGTAGTTACATCTTGACCCTAGCGCAGGGGTTTCAAAACAAGCCTGCAACCGGCGAATTTGACCGGCTACTTCGGCGCCGGCGCCGGTTACTTGGGGATGGGGGGGAAATGCAGTAGAAAAAAAATTATAATTCGTAATAATAATGATAATTTCATCAACTTAAAATATGTTAAACATAAAAATTATATTTGGAGAATTAAAACAGTTATTTAGTTTGTCAAGAATAATGTGATTCTTTCATGACCGCTAACC
This sequence comes from Zoroaster sp. YZ-2022, assembly GCA_029582265.1. Taxonomy (NCBI): domain Eukaryota; kingdom Metazoa; phylum Echinodermata; class Asteroidea; order Forcipulatida; family Zoroasteridae; genus Zoroaster; species Zoroaster sp. YZ-2022. The sequence goes on along the minus strand of JAQQFT010000053.1, from coordinate 58,377 downwards.
CATGCGATCTCGCAATGAAAGACACGTTCCCTCGATCTTGTTGACAAGTCTTGTGTTCCTTATTCACTATACATCACCAACAGAGGGCGCTTTCAACAAATCGCTATCACTTGTAGTCTGGTTCCCTGACCAAAAATTTCCTAAAAAATCTGAATAAAATCGACAGAGAACAGTCAGAGATTTTGGGGTCTGGGAACCAGACTAGTTGAAAACTTTCGGAAGACGTGGTGTTTACGTTTACTTTGCTTCACGTGGTCCGTGTTTATTTATGTGAGGATTTTGTGCGTGCGTGATGGCGTCAAAACGCTAGTCACAGTCACTTCTGAGTTTTTTCGAAAAGAAAAGCAAGAACAGTGAAGGTATGTAGTTGGAGTGTATTTCGTTTTATTATGAAAATGTAAAATGTCAATCAACAACGCTAAAATTAAAAAGCAGTGGGCATGACGAGTAAATCATTCCTTCCTCCATGGTTAGAATAGATCAAATGTGATCAGTGGTAATTCGGGGAGGGTTTAGTGTAAGTGTACTTAACGTGTTAAACATGAATTACGTTAGGAACTTTGGGGAAACTTTTGGAAATCCAGATTTTATTAATAAAGATTGCTCATTATAATCACAGCCGTTTTTTTTTTTTTTTTTAGATTTTTTTTAAACAAATATTATCAACTTATTATTATTATTTTATTATTACTTTTTTTTTTTTTTTTAAGGCCTACTTTTATTTCTATTTTATTTTTAATTTCATTTTCATTTATATTTGTTATTTTTTTTTTTTTTAAATACAATTTGGTAAAAGATGATGGTGTATTCATTCTTAAAAATTGCATGTTGGAAAATACTTTTTAACGCCCCCCCCCATTAACCAGTGTTTTGACTGATAAATATTCTTTTTGCAGTGGTATTAAAATGGGTTCACCACCCGTAGGGGAACCTCTGCCCAATTTTTTAATTACATTTGTTGCACTTTACCAAGCATCTTGAGACATTTTTAATTTTATACTGACATGTTACATGTATTTCCAATGGTCCATTATTTTTAATTTATGATTAATTTTCAACAATTCTTTTCATTCTCTAGATCCCGAAATTACGACAAGTAGGCCTACTACATGTGCTGCAGCCAGTTCAACTGATGATACTCTATTGTAGTTTAAACCTTAAATGACAGGAATCCTCCACAGGATCTCCAGCTCCACCTGTACAAATGATTGATAGATTCATTTTACTTTGTACCAAATGATTTATGCACAACATACATTTAACATAATAATTATCAATAAGAAAAACTGAAAAATAAAATCCTGAGCATTCATGTAAAAAGTAAAACATGAATTGACTAATTCTTTTTCAAAATCCCACATAGTTGTGTAACATTTTCAAATAATTATGGATGTCCTTCCCTGCCCCAGCCCCTGAAAAAATGATGTGCAGGGAATAACACAGAGAGCATCAATAAAACCCTAAAGCTTGAACCATAGACTAGAACCTGACCATGTGCGCACACTCTATTTTGAAATGCTGCACCATCATTTACCCTATGGTCTTATACTATTACTGACATCACTACATGTTTATGTTACATTTTATATTAACTTACAACAAAAGTAATTCATAACCAAATTAGGTTTTTCATATCTTTAAAAAGGGTGAAAACTCTGATCAAATTAATTCACTTCTACCTGGAAAACAGGTACCAGGAATGCATCAGAGACCACCAGCGAGCATCTAAAAGAGCCAGAGCTTCCAGGGCCCTTAAGCGGGCCCTGGACCCCGGCACAATTTTTTTTATTTCACTGCCGCCTACTTCAAGAAAACTGCCGGTTACTTTGAATCTTATTGAAACCCCTGCCCTAGCGGTTCTTTCTCTGAGAAAGAACTGTCTAGGTTCAAAACATAACTGAGGCCAATTGTACATTTATACTATTTTATTAATTAATTCTTTTCTAGAAGAATTTTAAAAGAATATCAATTTTATATTATTCCAGGATAAAATAAGTTTGATACAATAATGAAATAAAATCTTCAGTTGTAATCCATATAAACCCACAGGAACACTGTTTTATTCATATAAATGTTACTTTTTAATCAGATTTTTTGTTTCATAAGGCAATTGAAAGGTTGTCATGGAATAGTATGCTAAAATTTCAACAGGTAAACATGAGAAAGTACTTTAAAATAAATATGGAAGTGATGTTCTCTTCACTGCTTCCCTATCACTGTGTTTGAAACAAAATAGACTGGTGCCCCAACAACGGTATAGAAGTAATCTGCGCAAGAAGTCATGATGCCATGCCGTTTCACAAAAACAAATCTTCAGGGGGGGCATGTACAGGGAGGTTAACGCTCTCAAATGATTTGTTTGAGTATTTTTTCCTTGTTTCTTATGGGTTGGTACATATTTTGAGGGGGCATCTAAAAAGATTTGGGTTAATACCCTCCCCCCCCCCCACCTCCTAGTATGAGCGCTGGGATCCGTTACCATAGCAACATGGTTGTATTGTAAGTGTATACAACAATTAATTCTTATGACTATATTAAACAACTTGCTGGTAAGCTCAACATCTACTTGTCATTATGATAAATAAGATCACAGTAGATCCAGGGAGCCCCTTTACTCAGTACCTGAGGTTGGACAGATTGCATGAGATGTTTTATACCTTCATCAACTTTACACCAAGGTTAAATGTAAGACCATGCTTTAGCATGGTCTTCCATTTTCATATGTTTGTTGAGAAACCTGTTTTAACCGAGGGGTTAAAGTTATTAACCCTTTAAGGGCCCACATTGCCGCAACTAAAATACCGTCTCATAATAGACTGGTTTTGAAAAAAATGTACCGTTCACCCGTTATTTTCCCCTTTAACAGATCTTTAAATATTTGTTTTTAGTTTACGTTTGAACAAACATCGTCCAACCGTAACATGCACTTTTATTGTGTACGTGGAGAAACAAAAATCACATTTTGTGTTTGAACTATAATAAAAGTGCAGTGACACATATTCACCGTCAAATAAGTTCAAAACTCAGTGCACTAGATGACTGTGAATATTCATCGTTATCATCTTTATTTTCTACGTCACGCCATTAATTAATCTTTAAATCGTATCGAAATCTTGTTATTGTTGGGAAGTTTTGAGAACTTAAAAATGCTCTAAATCATACCAACCTAATTAATAAAGCAACTATACATGTAAATCTTAAAATTGGAAAAGCAAATTAAAAATTTTGTGTGATCATAAAATACAACAATTTTGTGTTTTCTCAAAAATGTGAGCACATGTGGTGATGAAATAATGATATATTTTTATGATATACGGTGTACTTCTTATTGAAAAAGCTAGGGTTCAAATGAATATACCAAACAAACAAGTCTCTGGTTTCTGGTCTCCGCCTGCATCTCCTCAGACATGCGCGTAGGCATTTTTAGTATCATTTGTTTTTGAGTGAGTGAAAGAGAGTGAAAAGTGATGGTGCAATCCCAATCAGTGACACTCCATCTTTGTTGACTTTGTGTTTTTCAAATGTATTTATCGTACAAATTGAAGTATAGTGGCGGGTCCATATCTGACTATTTGCATTGTTTGTCAATTTGACACTGCAAAATACACGTCGGTGTAGTGCAAAATTAAATCAATAACTTAATGACTAATTGTGAATACCAAATCACCTGTGGAATTTCTATTATGTAACTTACTCTATAAAAAACCAAGTGGTCACACACGCTGGCAGTCCGTTTTGTTCTCAAGGGATGCTTGTGCTGCTCGTGGCTATGTTCATCGGATCCACTGTGTTACCGATAACAGTGAGTCCCACGTCAAACCTCATTTGTTAACTGGAGATTCGGTAGTAATTGCTCATAGATTCTTCTTTCTGGCTGTTCCTTCCAAGTCTCCTGTCTGTGTTTGATCCCGATGGATAGACCAGCTTATCCATCACAGTTTAAACGAATTGTTCACGACTTGTTCACATGAACGTTTGCCCGATTTGTCAGGTCTCTCTTAGACACCATACTTTGTGTATGGGGAATTTGGTCTGGTTCCAGTAACGGCATATACATGTATCACGTATTTCACTGGTTGGCAAAACAATTAAAAATTAAAAAGCGCGTCACTGCGCCGATTTTGAAGCTGACCTATGACTAGAAACCGGAGACTTATTTTTGGCCTTAGAATAGCTGTTATACAGCTGTATAATATCTGAAGACTATTTTCTGTTTAGTTAATTGACTTCTGGTAATTAATGTATCTTTTGTTTTGCAATTTCCCCCTAGATTGGGAGTGGTGGGACTGGGACAAGTTTCCTGAACCCAGAAAACTTTATTTGCCGCTAAGAATCATCAGGGAAAGAGGCTATAATCCATTCAGGGACAGCAGCAGAGACTGATGACCATGTAGTAATACATAAAATATGTAATATGGTGAACTTGGAGACTTGGTGAAATTGGAGATGAATATAAATTCGTCATGTGGTCGTTACCGTAGGATAAAGACCAATAGGTCTTGGCTATGGGCGATAAAGGACCGAACCGAAGTCGCGGTCCTTTATCGCCTGTGGCCACGACCAAGATCGTAGAAGAGAAAAAGACCAACTTTTTTCCCATTCATAAATGCATATTGATTTCGTTTTCAAAATGACAATTTTCGGTGATTTGTAGTGTAAAAACGCCAGAAATAGACTGACACTAAAAGTCCACATTGAAGGACGGATGAAGTTCCAACTTAGCCCGTGAGTCCACGTGACTCGAGTGCAAACTTCTAAAGTCTGATTAGTTCAATCCCGGAAATGTGTGTTGCGAATGAGGATGCTACGATTTGTTTTTAAAATAGAGGCGGGAAATTATTACAGTAACTCCACATTTATTGTGACTCCAATAAAACAAGAGAACCTAATTGTGTTCATATTGGTTATTTTATACATTAGGGAGTATTTATATATTTATGCACAGCCTTACATGTTTACCCTACAAAATTAAAGTTGCCGGCACTGTTTTAAATGACACAAACAGCCCTCTACAAATGTGATACAGACTTTAACTATTTTGAAAATTGTTATTAGTTTGTTAGCAAGTTGAATTAATTTAAAAAGTCAAAATGCCAACCCTTTAAAATAAAACATAATTAATATTTCAGATGTATAGCTTTGCATGGTGAAAAGGATAAGTGAAGACTGTTTGGGGTGACACCATATGAAAATTCTCTTTTGAGTAGTAATTGTGAGGGTTCAAGACTAGGTGGTCAGAAAGTCGAATATTTGGGGAGGAATATGTCCAAAATAGGAGCCATTTTTAAATTCAACATGGCGGCCAAACATGCCAATGAAAAAAATGTCACCCTATTGTGTTTTTTATTTATTTAGTATATCAGGATTAAGAACGTTAGCCAATAAAATCAATTTTGGCACGAAAATCCACATGGAAAACATAACAGCCAGGACTAAAAGTGGGGGAAGGGCAATACCAACAAACGAGAAAACTTGACTTTAACGTTGAAAGTGTGTTTCAAATTGTGTGTAAAATGGAAGTAGGATGAATGTTAAACATTTTCAGGTAAGACCCTTCTTTAGGTTTTCTTAATCTATGTATTATAATTAAAACATTAGGATGGTAAACCTTTTTAGATCTAGACCCGTGTTATGCATGTGTTGCCTATTGTAGGGGCAAGGCCAGGTGTTAAAAGAGTATTGGCCCAGTACCATCAAGTTTACTGGGGTGATGCGCGCCCCTGTCTCTTGAAAACATGGACCCGCCCTTAAAATACAAGATGGGTCTGCATCTTGAAATACAAAACTTACCTATAATTAACAATTTCAGATAATAAAAAGTTACACAAAGTTTGGCTGCTCGAGTCAGATTGGTCTTTGGTCTTTTGTCCCCCAACTTTTCAAAAACGACACCCACCAATAAAACATACAGAATCAAATATCGATCTTCATCTGAAACATGTATGCCGTTATGCAAATTCATATCTCATGATGTCAGAATGCTCGTTTTTGGCATTACACTCCCATATTTTCAAATGTAGCCCGTCCCAAAAATAGGTGAGACCTATTAGATGGGTCCATAGCCTAAAATGATATTTGGCCCATTCTGAGCCCCCATGCTATTCCCATGCGCTTACAGTGTCACATGGGAACCAGTCTAACCAAGACCAACGCTGCAGCCATTTCGAATCTGTAACCAAGTCGTCGTAGGAAAATGTATTTACTAGAACCGTTTTACTACCAAAGTCATTCAAACCTTGTCATGTTAAAGAAAAATATAAGAAGTGTACTACTTACAAGTTTTAAAAATTTAGAAAATTCTATGGGAATATTTTAAATTGAACTATTCGCGGAAGCATATTTTCTAAACCGCTGGGCCCGATTTGCAAGCAAAAATATAAGGAAATATATGGAAAAACCTCGACAGAGCATCGATGGATTTTAAGGGACGTCTAGGATTGGCGAAGAAAAGCTGACGGTGACTCCGACAGTTCAGAAGTGAGCTGTCAAAACGCCGTCACGCAGTAGACCAAGCAGATTTCCCTGGAAAGCGGCGAGACCCGGATGGCAACTGTGTCGCATTTTAAGTCAAAACTTAAAAAGTATCCATCTGTTTCCATTTTTTTTTAGGGGAATGAAGAGACACTATATATATATGCCGATTCGCAAGCATCATATTCATTGGTGATTTATTTATTAAAAACTAGTTTAATAAATTTCATTGTAATTATTTTCGTTCGCGCTCTTTGCGTACGTGCTGGTTATTCAACAGATCCTATGACGTCACTAAAGTGCGTAATTACAACTTTGTTCACTGAAATACCAGTATCTTCTCTTGACATCCGTTTTCTGAATGCTACTGTGGTATACAACAGCATACCTACAAACCACCACCTTTCCAATTTGGATTTTAGGGTAAAGGTCATCGAAGGACTTTCATCCACATGGAAGTACAGCCACGTACAGCATGCAAGCCAACTTCCATGTGGTTCCAGGCCTTTTTCACGTCAACACTATCCTGGAAAAAATGTCAGCAGCAAAAAACGTGACTGTGTTGTTTGCAGTAGTAGGGCAAAGAGAACACAAACGCGTATAGTCTGTGGGCTGGAGGGGTCTACCGTGCAGCCCCCATAACCCACCGCCACCGATATTTTTTTGTTCCTTTGGATGTCCTAAACACGAAAAAATATGTTAACATTGAAAATTTTGGGTTGCACTATCTGTTCTGACCCACTATTGTTTACCCGTATAATGAGCTTATGCTGATAATTCTTAGCACTAAGGGTGGAAGAAGATCAAACATATCGCCATTACTCCATCATGTCTTCACCTGTTATCATGTAACTTGGTACAATTAATGTTCAGTCATATGTCGTCATTATGACGTCATCGGTTCTATTGAAAACGACCGGTAGAGGGCGCTATAATTGTTCGTATTTTATGCATATTTTAATTATTGGGATTTTCAGAAAATATCTCATTATAAATCATTTAGTTTTTATTGTTGCCACCAAGAACAAAAAAATAATTAATTTATGTCTTAAATGGGTTTGTCTATGTCTAATGTAACCACAAAAATGTGTTAACTTAGAATTTTTTGGGATTTTCTATCTCTGGGGGCACTTTTTTAGCCCCCATGGTATTAAGCTTAGTTGGACGTCCATATCACTTCATATTGAATAATCCTTTATTTCTCAAACATGCATTGACCGACATTAATCAATCTTGGCACAATAAATGTTCATTCACATGTCGTCAAGATGATATCATTGGTTGTCATGGAAACTACCTCTAGAGGTCGCTGTACTTGGATGCATATTATGCACACATGTATTAATGGATACAATTATTTCTTATTTTTTAGCCATTGTAGTACACTAGGTATCACTATGGGGATAAAGTATCATTAAGTTTTACTTCACAAGGATGTGTCAAATGTCAAACGAAAGATAAATTTGAAAATATTTTATTAAGGGGTCTCTGGAGCTCATTGTTTAAGCCCCTATCGTGTCAAATTCAACCGGGAATTCTTAGCATTTGGGGTGGGAGGGGATTACACAAACCTCCATTACTCAGGCATGCTTTGACTTACATTAATAAAACTTGACACATTAAATGTTAATGTATATGTCGTCAGGATGACGTCATTGATTGCCATATAAACTACCTCTAAAGGGCGTTGTATTTGGATGAAGACTATGCGCAACTGAATAAATGGTTAAAGTATTTCTTATTTTTAGCTATTGTAGTACACTATAGGGATAATGTATTATTAAGTTTTAACTGGATATGATATGTTAACTCTAGTGTAAGAAAAACAAAGGATTAATTTGAAAATGTTGGGTTACGTTGTCTCTGGAGATCAATGTTAACGCCCCTATCAGCCCCTTGTTCAGCCAAGAATCTTTATCATATGGGGTGGGAGGATTAAACAAACCTCTATTACGCCGGCATGCTTTGACTTACATTCATAAAATTTGGTTCATGTAGATGTTGTCAAGATGACATAATTGGTTTTGATGGAAACATCTTTTGTGTTGTACTACATGTTCTGGTTCATTGCTGACCAAGTCCTTGTCTGTAAGAAGAAGCGTCCTGTTTGAGATGGCGAGTCCACCTTTACAAGGAAGCTGCATCCACCTTTTGAAGGAAGCATCATTGCAGACCCAGGTTGTATGGGAGCACCAAATCAATATGTTGGAGTTATGAAACCTTCTGAAAGGGACTCCTGGAAGGATGCAGTATCCTCATAAAGTCAGACAATACAACAGTGTTGGAATATAGGCCAACACTGCAGCACTTGTTCCGCATCCCATCCTGAAATGTGGCTTCCCCTAACATGGGGACTGCTGTGTGATGTATGAGCTAAGGCAGAGCTAAGGCATCTGCCTGTCAACAATTCATCTGCCATCCAAACTCAGTGACACACAATAATAATAATAATAATGTGTGGACTTACACGTTTTATTTTCGGGAAGGGTTATCCAATGGAATGTCACTCCGGCCTGCTTTTAGGCACAGGAAATCATCAACCGGCTTGAAAGGGTTCACATGGGTTATATGGTTCTCTCCAAACATGAATGTATTTCATCCGCAGATGTTCCATTCAAATGCGATCTTAGATTCACTGCTTAGTGGATCGATTCACTGCAGTCTGCCTGTGGGGCTCTGTAGGCTGTATACCTCTTCTAGGGGTGCGTCAAAGGCACCCGGTTACTGTGCATATGGGTATTGTTCCGGCTCCTGTCCACCACAGGAGTATGTTTGCTACTGCACCACACAGAAGAGCAGAATTCAGCAGAAATGTAAACAAAACTATATTGAAAGTGCATAGGATGGCACTGGCTCTCGTAGTTCTGGCCATACAGCACAAGCTGGCACAAGCTGGACAAAAACCAGGACAAACTGGCACAGGACGGCACAGGACGGTACAGGACGACACACGACAGCACAAACCGGCACTGGCCGGCACTGGCCGGCACAGGACGACACAGGACGGCACAAACCGGCACTGGCCGACACTGGCCGGCACAGGCCAGCACAGGCTGGCACAAACTAATGAAGGTGAACAAACTAATGAAGTAATCTGTTGGTAACACCTATGGATAAAACGAATTAAGGCTCAGGACTTTTCAAAACTCCTCCGAAAGGATATGGTGATCCCAGGAGTGCCTTTGTGCCGTCATTGTGTTGTATGGCAAGAACTACATGTAGGAGGGCCAATGTTATCCTACACACTTTCAATATAGTTTCTGTGTACATTTCTGCTGAATTCTGCTCTTCTGTGTGGTGCAGTAGCAAACATACTCCTGTGGTGGACAGGAGCCTGAACAATACCTTGCACACAGTAACCGGGTGCCTTCGACCCACCCCTAGAATAAGTACCCAGCTTACACAGCCTCGCAGGAAAGCAGTGAATCAAGCTGACTAATCAAGGTGATGAATTGAGCACATCTGTAGGCAATGTCTGTGGATAAAATACATTCATGTTTGGAGAGAACCATATAGCCCATGTGAACCCTTTCAAGCCGGTTGAATATTTCCTATGCCTAAAACCAGGCCAGAGTGACCTTCCATTGGATAAATAACCCTTCCCGAAAATAAAAGGTGTGTCACTGAGTTTGGATGGCAGATGAATTGCTGACAGACAGATGCCTTGGCTCATACATCACAGCAGTCCACATGTTAGGGGAAGCCACATTTCGGAACAAGTGCCAACACTGTCTGACTTTGCGAGGTTAATGTATCCTTTCAGGAAGTTTCATATTGATTTGGTGCTCCCATTCAGCCTGGAAAGAGGCTTCCTTGTAAAGATGGACTCACCATCCCAAACAGGAAGCTCTTCTTACAGACAAAGACCTAATCAGCGATGAACTAGAAGATGTAGTACAACTTAGAAGTTTCCATGGAAACCGATCATCTTGACAACATACATGAACAGAACATGTGCCAAATTTTATGAATGTAAGTCAAAGCATGCCGGAGTAATGGAGGTTTGTCTAACCCCTCACACCCCATATGCTAAGGATTATTGGCTCAATAAGGACCCAATAGGGGCTTAAACACTGATCTCCAGAGACAACTTAATCCAAGATTTTCAAATTTATCCTTTGTTTTTCTTACACTAGAGTTGACATATCATATTCAGTTAAAACTTAATGATACATTGTCCCTATAGTGTACTACAATAGCTAAAAATAAGAAATATATTAACCATTTATTCATTTGCGCATAATATTTATCAAAATACAGCGCCCTCTAGAGGTAGTTTCTATGGCAACCAATGATGTTATCCTGACAACATATACATTAACATTTAATGTGTCAAGTTTTATTAATGTAAGTCAAAGCATGCCGGAGTAATGGAGGTTTGTGTAATCCCCTCCCACCCCCAAATGCTAAGGATTCCCTGCTGAATTTGACACGATAAGGGCTAAACAATGAGCTCCAGAGACCCCTTAACAAAATATTGTCGAATTTATTTTTCGTTTTTCTTTCCATTACAGATGACACATCCTTGTGAAGTAAAACTTAATGATACTTTATCCCCATAGTGATAACTAGTGTACTACAATGATTAAAAATAATTGTATCCATTAATTCATGTACGTGTGACATGCATCCAAGTGCAGCGCCCTCTAGAGGTAGTTTCCATGACAACCAATAACATCTTGACGACTTGTGAATGAACTTTTATTGTGCCAAGTTTGATTAATGTAGGCCAAAGCATGTTCCACAAATAAAGGATTATTCAAATGTAGTGAAATGGACGTCCAACTAATCTTAATACCATGGGGCTAAAAAGTGCCCCCAGAGATAGAAAATCCAAAAAACTTCTAAGTTAACACATTTTTGTGGTTACATTAGACATAGACAAACCCATTTAAGACATAAATAATAAAAAATTGTTCTTGGTGGCAACAATAAAAACTAAATGATTTATAATGAGATATTTTTCTGAAAATCCCTATAATTAAAATATGCATAATATACGTGCAATTATAGCGCCCTCTACCGGTCGTTTTCACGAGAACCGATGACGTCGTCATGACGACATATGACGGAACATTAATTGTACCAAGTTACATGATAATAGGTGAAGGCATGATGGAGTAATGGCGAGATGTTTGATCTTCTTCCACCCCTAGTGCTAAGAATTATCAGCTCATTATACGGGTAAACAATAGTGGGCCAGAACAGATAGTGCAACCCAAAATGTTCAATGTTAACATCTTTTTTCGTGTTTAGGACATCCAAAGGAACAAAAAAATATCGGTGGCGGTGGGTTATGGGGGGTGCACGGTAGACCCCTCCAGCCCACAGACTAGTATGATCTGTAAACAGTGTAATAAGCCAATGTGTGTTCCCCGTTTTGAGAATTTTCATACCCAATGATCTGTCTGTGCCCAACTACTTTTGGTTGTATACATGTGATTTCATTTCATTCCCCCCCCCCTTCAATGTTGATGTGATGCATGCACACCGCAAGCCCAGAATTTCCAACATTGAACCGGGGCGGGGGGGAGGGGGGGGTGGGGGGCTGGGAGGGTTCAAGTCCGGGTTCAAGTCCCGGTTCAGTCTTTTTCTTTGCTCAAACAAAATAGATTTAAAAATGTAGTCAGTTTCATTCTGTATAAGTCACATAATACTTAATAAACCCCAATAATAGTGTTTCGCCATTTTCATGTAGGTCAACATAATTGGTATTTTATTATAAAGCTGATTTCATGGCTCTGAGAGTAATTCATTATGACTACTATGTTAATAGAGAAATTGCCTTGCATTGCATCATCACGTGAGGGCGCTATACAATGAAACTTGCCAAAAGTCCTGTGGTAACTAAGTGGACATTAAGAAAAATTGAGTACGGTACCCAAGGCATAATTGAAAAATTGGTCTTGGTACTGAAAGGGTTATGTGAGCTTAAGTTATTAACAGAAATCACTCAATGGTATTTTTGCTATATCATCGTTTATTAAGCTAAAGTATGCAAATATCACAGACTACAGCTAGAGTATACAAAATACTAAAATAATATCAAATGAGGTGTCATCTAGGGTACAACTTCAATCCATCAATGACTGCGTTATGAGGCTAGCATAATTTTGTGAAGTCGGTGAAACATGTATACAAGCATCACCGAGATATCCAGTTAACATTGGGAGATCTGAGCACCATTTCAAGTAGCTGCTTACTGTACGTCTCAAATAAAAAGACCGACTTAATATAGAAGAAAAGTATGTGACTAACGTAAGCGTATTTCATGAGTAAGGAAGAAGTGTCTCCTTGTGTGTCTCTCACAACTGCATTGCGCAGCTAATTTTATACATTTACAATAAACCCGAGCACAAAATGGTTTTGGAAGACCAGAGTTCTGTGTTTAGCAGCGACATGAAATTGTGCCCTGGTGCGAAGGAACCTTTACAATCAGTTCAGCTGAAGTAATAAATACAAAATCAATCATAATTGTTTCATAATGTTAGGCCTAATGTTTGATTTAGTTTAGCGTCACTAAAATAAACTTCCACGGCCGTATTAAGTATACGAAAATCACTCAAAAATAATGTTGTTCGTATTTAATCCTTTAATATAAGGTATCATTGAATGTGCATATTGTAAATAATGGGATTACATCAAAAACCCATTCAAGTTATTGATACAAATCTTGTGCACTGTATACTCGGTACTTTCCGAGGGTCTGGAAAATAAAAAATACCACAAACTATAGTCAAAAAGCTTCTTTCAATTAAATTTGATTATCATATTTCATTATTATCTAAAAGATTTCACGCTTGTTAAAAGTACATTTGCGAAAAGTGTATTAATACAACATTACGTGCTTTGACAAACGAGTTACCGCGAGTCTATCATTGACACAAAGTATACAAGAAACGTTCACTCTAATTATTTGCATATATCATATTCCATTACATACATAACGTGGTCGTCGTATTAAGTAAAGTTTACACAAATCATTATTATGTTTGCCTATGGGCCTATATTTTTTGCCATAGCTCACTTTAGGTGTCATCCAAAGAACCTCTTTAAACTTTGAGCATAAATCTTGACTCATTAATATAATTACTCACTACAATGCAAAACTCAAACATTATTTCTGTTTACTTTTAAATTTGAGCTCAAGAGTACCCAAATAATCCATTTAATATATCTTTATCATGTGCCATCATTTAGATTAATGTGTCATTGAAAGCTTCCTTCTAAAAAACATGAAATAAACCTTGCAAAACGAACTAATTAACAATTTTCTAATACCATCATGCTTTATCATTTGACTACGCTTTGTAAGCTCCCAGGTCAAACTTAACCTGAATTCTGGTCATATTGATACGGAATCCGAGATAAAAAATAAATTTCTGACCTGGATTAACTTTGATCAGTTATACCCAGTTTCCGGGTCATTCAGACAGTCAAATTGATTTAACCCCTGGAACCTTTTCTGGTAAATTTTGACCTGGAGATTTTTTATCTCCTTAAACATTCGATCTACAATAGAAACTATCAGAAAAATTACTAATGAATATATATCAATACACATTTCATAGAATATACCTTTAAATACTATTAAAAAAAATAAACGAGCTAAAGTATTAATCAATGACAATTCCCCTTTCATTGGTACTTTATCATAGAAATAAGGCGTTGGCAAAAGTGCATTGTCTACTATACAAAATAAAACAATACAAGAATTCTATGTGAAAGACTTCTGATAATAATATATTTGCCATTATTTGCTTTTGCTGGTGCATCTTCTAATTGGACCGTGATTTTTGTCTACTACATGCACTTGTATCAGTACTAATTGTTTGTACTTTGTAATTTTACCCTTCATTTGGTAATTCACTGGACCAGAATTCTGGGTTATACGCCAATCCCTATATTTATGTTTGCTGTCAAAATTTAAAACAATTACATGTTTCAATATTTACTTGTGATTTACTATGATTCCATCAAAGTACCAACTTGTACATGTTCCAACTCAAGTTACTACACAATAACTCATTAATATAATTCGATTATATATAATGTTTCTTTAATACTCATTACTCTTATTTGCTTTAATATTTATGTCTCATTCATAATGTCATCGAAAGTACCAGTACTTATAGTTATGTAAAAATTACCGTATTCTTTAATATAAAGTTGCTTACTTGCATCTATCTATATTTTGCATTATTGTTTTGTTTTCTGTGTTTCTGGTATTACAAGCAGACTAAAACGCATAATTTTTTATGTAAGTGTACTATTGTTATTTTCAAAAATAAAGTTATATATTCCTATAATAATTCTTACCTCGACTTATATAGCATTGCAAGAACATATCAAATGTGGAACATTCCTATTAGCACGTAGTGTACCAGAAATTATTCAAATAAAATACACGAAAGGCGTAGTATTACAAAAGACGCACATTGGATTTAATCACGCAAGATGTAGGATACAAAATATCACTTTTCAACTTGTTTGCATTTTCCAACTTCCAAGCCTCAAACACGTGATCAGCAATATCAACCTATGTCTTTGTGAATTTACCGAAAACAACCATATCCCCAGGCACGAAGCCTTCCTGCATGTCAATGAAGTTCTTTGCCGGAAACAGCAAATTCTTCAGGGCAAACAGGGACACAGATTTGAATGGCTGGTTGAAAATGTTGACGAGCTTCCCTGGGACAGCCTTGTTTAAATTATCGAGGAATTTCTTTTGCAGCTCTCGGTCATTACACTTGCATGCTCCTGCCGGAGGTTCTAGGTTACCCGTAAGGTTTACATTGGACGTGACGGCGTCTATTTCAACCAACTGGTTCTGACCAGATCCGGAAACACTGAGCGGCAGGTTTGAATTAATTTGTATATTGACGTTCAAAGAATGATTACGGTAATGGATGCTTGACCAACTGCTACAACCAAACAGCCCGCAACTCTTAAACCTTGAACCGTACTTGAAGCCATACGTCCTCTCCCCAACATCATAGATCATCTTGACATCCCAACCTGATGCCGCATCGCCAGACACAAATTTCATGCCAGTGAGATCCACAACTGCTGTATTGTTGTCGACCTTGACGTAAGACTCACTATAGGTGGTACTTTGATTGATTAGGCTATGATCGCATACTGTACTGGACGAAACTCTTGTCTCGGGATACGGAGCCGACGCAGAACCAGCATTTGCTTTTAAAGACCATGCTTTGTCTTTGTTGCCATCGTTAGCCGGCTCGGTTGATTCCAAGACGAGACCAATTCCGCCATTACCAAGAGAGGTAGGTAGCACATTCTGAAAGAAGATCCTTGAGCTGATGATCAGGGAGCTCTCAAAAATTGATGGGATCGGCTCTTGCAAATAAAGTGATGTAGATGATTGAAGCCTTCCTGTAGTGGCTATAAATAGCTGTAAGAGGTCACGGTTGCTGGGGGTATGGTAGACATTGAATTTGAAGTCGGTAGGTGTCAAAGATTCCAGTACTGATATTCCCTTAAAATCAAGAGTTCCAAAATTGTAGACTTCGTAACCATCCTTCAAACTGGTGAAGTAATCCGTCAAAATACCACGAAGGATTGGATTTGAGACACCACCATCAAAACGATTGACGGAGAAGGAACCCCCGTTAAGTTTAATAGAGATGTTGTGCTGGGATGAGACCGAACCGGGCAAGATAGCCAATGGAACATCACCCTGAACGTATGACTTATCAGTTTCCTTCACATCAGCCTTGGAAACAGCGCTCCAGGAACCACCGGCAAAGATGGAATATTCAGAGTGACCGGATTTTATTGGTAGGATGATTTGAGCATTTTTAGGGTTGTTCAGGAGAAACTGTAGTCTAGGGGCATTGAAAACGAAATTAAGTTCGGTTCTGGTTGTCACGCCCTCGGATGTCTTGTGCTCGGAAACAACATTTCCCGTTTCCCTCATGAACTTAGGATTTCCGAGTCGGTCGTTGTACTGCCCATACAATTGATCATTCACTTCTTTCCCCGTCATGGAGAACACGACATCCCAACCAGCACACACAGACTTCCCTGACATCATATTCAGGACATCATTGGTGTTGACTGTAGATGTTGGTAAAGCTGTCAGGGCAAGAACCGGTGGCATAGCCGATAGAAATACTGGAGCATCGGTTGACTTAACAAAGTCTCCACGTATGAGGCGATGAAGAGATGAACGGTACAATTCCGAGGAAGAAACACTAGCTTCCTTCAACTGAGCATAGATTCGGAAGATCAGACGGACGGTGACACCACGTGAGTAATCATCAAACTTGATGTCTTCATTACTTGCTGACTTGGGCAAAGAGACCCGCCATGTGGAAAAAGGGGTGATGTTTGAAATCTTACCACTGAAAGGATCCTGACCAGTTGCAAGCAAAAATGCTTCTGGTTTCAGAACAGCAAGTGGTTTGTCAGATACGTCATGACTACTGGACGTGACCTCATGAAGCCCGGTGAAGAGACGTGGTGTTGTTTGAAATGTGAGAATTTCACCGTCGAAACCACGGTCAAAGAATGGACTTCCCTCAAATACAAGTTCTGTGTAGTACTTGCCAGATTTCGTAGAGATAATACCACCTATCTCAACTCCTACACTCTGCACACGGACGTAGTTAAAAGAGGCAAATTCACGCTTGTGGGCAGAGATATCAAAGGTGAACCGATTGTTGTTTGTGATGTCTTCTGGTTTAACACCATGAATCTCGAATATGATTGGATGTGTTTGTTCTACAGGAAGTGGTTGAGCTGTCAAACCTTCGTTGATGCTTAGCGACTGATTGAGTATGGCTAGTTGCAGGTTAAGCATCGTAAAAGACCCAACTGGAGTAGGTGGTCGGAGACACTCATATTGTAAAGCCCTGTCTTGTATGACCACAGTAGAGGCCAGTATCATCAACATCTGACTTTGAAAGAAAAGAAGTTGACCGGAAAGCCCAACTAAGTCAATTTTAGCAGTATCAAGTTCACTGGGTTTAGCGTCCAGGTTAGTTTTCAGGTCATCAAGTCGTTTCTTCTGATCATCGTGAAGTTGGATTCGTTGCTGAGCTGCCGACAGATCTGCTGCAATTCCTTGGATAGTTTTTTGAGATTGCAGCAGGGCTTTCCCGCGAAGGATAAGGATTGCAAAGGCAGCAGAAAGTGAGGTTTTCGCACCGATGTCTGGCCCAGAAGACAGAGTGGCATCGAAATTTACCTTCATCTCATCCCATTCAAGTGTGGAAGGCATGTCCAACCCACTTGGACCTATGTCTTTCAAGGCATCAACAACATACTGTGGGTTTTTAGGAAGTGTCTTGATGGACCTATAAGTCTTGATGACTGCATCAAACACTTTGACTGCATTTTGTATTTTCTGAACTGTTTCACCAAGATCTTTTAGAGCAGTAATTGAACTTGCTGGAGCAGCAAAGGTAAATCCAAGAGCAAATAGATTGGATGCGATATCAATAGCAGCCTTAATTGTCTGCTTGGTCTGCCAGTCAGCTACATCATCTTGGTACTTAGTGATGGCTTTATCAACAACGGTCCTCTGCTCAGTTACACTGGCGCTCAGTTTATCAGCTTGCTTGCTGGCCATTTCCAACTCTGTTTCCTTGTCTTCGACAACGCTGGAAAACATATTCTCCATACTTTGCTGGTACCTAGCCTGGGTGCCTATGTACTCTTGGAGAAGTCTCCCTGACGCGATGATATTTTCATTGAGAGATTTCTCTCGGTCGACCTCACGTTCCTCGGCCTTTCTAGCCCTGATCTGATTCTGGTAGTCCCTCAACTTGTCAGAAGCTGTTCTGAGGACATCCTGGATATTACTGACTATATCTTTGTAAGCCTCATACCGCAAATATGGAACAGGAACCCCTGCATCTCGGTTGGTGGCAACAATATTTACGAGGTACAATGCTCTAGCCTGAAGATTAGTCAGCTCGTCAACTTGGTACTGATAGTGACTACCTGCTACCCCAGCAAGCCATAGCAAGAATCGTTTCATGAGGTCAAGATTTTTACTCTGACCAGTGCTTCCTAGGAGGAAGTTAAGACGAGCTTCTGCTGCAACAAGGGCCAACTGAATATCATTGAGTCGCTCAGTAAGAACTTGCATTGAAGGAGACTCTCGAACATCACGAACTACCTCAACTTTTCCTTCATTTACTTCAAACATCAAGCCATTCATTATTACATATATTATACTACCATCTGCGTTACTGATCCGCAGACCACCATAAAACTCACCGCAAAAGACACGAGTTTTGATTTCTTTAATGGCAGAATCGGTGAGTCGGAGATGAGGTGGAACGGGGCCTGTACCACCGCTTGAGATGACGTGTCCAACGAGAGTAACAGTGGACGAACCAGGAACATCGATAGCAGTGTTGACCATGGAAAGAGGGCTTGGTATCTACGGAACATATAAAAGATACAGCAAATCAAAACATATTTTATGTTAATCCTTTTGGATCCCATTTCCTCCATAACATCCATCCTATCCCAACCCAACCAAATAATCAAAGGTTTAACCCCAAGACATTTATTCCCACTCAGTATTAATGTTCAGCCGATTTAAAAAACAATAAATAGGTCAAAAAGTAAATTTTCATCCTAAGCGATCAAACTTGGTACGGATGTTTAACAAGCAATAATGTGACTTCACTTGGAACACCACTTGAGGGCGCTACAGCAAAAACGTGGGTCATTGTGTACCAAAAACATGGTTTTTGACGATTTTCCTACCAAAATTATATAATTACGTCCGTAGAACTATTTATGTCGTTAAATTAATTGAGCAAAACATTTCTTAAAATAATAAACCTTTAAAAACTCATGAAATCAGTAACTGAAGTGGTAACTCAGTTTTGTAAAACACATTCAAAGTATTAAAAAAAATCTAGTATTGACCACTAAAAAGTTGAAAAGTAATTAGATGTGGTCATAATAAACGGATGCCTTGGCAACTATGAACACCCAACATCGTTGATTTTTGTATGGGGGGTTGATATTAAGAATATTTATGTGAGTGCTTTACTGTTTGGGTGTACCAACAAGTTCAGACGGAGATTGTATCATTTTCCTTGCCTCAGACCTCAAATCTATGCTCTGTAGGGTGGGTCAAGTGGGGTAGAGGGAAGGGAGAGGTCATTGGTAATATCACCATACGGCCCGATTCCTTTTATGCAAATAAATCACCGATAACATTATGTATACTCACTAAACCTTTGGCAAATTTCTATGAATTATGTCTGGTACACCGACTCAAGTCAGTGGCAAGTAACGTATGTATTAAATTTGAATTTCCCAAACTCAAGGTAATATTATAAAAAGAAGTCCAAAACATCCACAGTTTGACTTCGCCTACCTATAGGTTGTTGATATTATTATGCAAGAGCTTGCCCTCACGTTAGCAACAGTAGTTTACGTCTTATTACACTCAATTCAGTTCTTTTGCTTTCATAAACATAGCACTCACCTCTATTCCACTTGCAAACACGCTAAACACGTTCACCAGGTCGGGAAACTGAAGAACAATGGTTCCCAGGTCAATCTTCTCTTTCCAGATGTTGACAGATGGTGTAGCAAGTGTTGACAGCAGACCATCTCCACCAATCACGTCGGAGCCTTTGAACACCGCGTTAAGATCATACGGGCAGTTGTTGCTGAAATAAGGAGCCACCCCTGAACCGTCTGCGTATCTGGCGTACATGGCACCCTTGAAGACCCGGCGCCATATCAGCATTCGGTAGAACTCGGCAAAGACTCCAAGAGAAGCTAACTCAACTGATATTGCAACGATCTTCTTAAGTGTAGTGTTAACGTTTATGGCATCAGAGCGAAGGAGCGGAGTAAATATGCTATCAGTTCCAGCATAATTTTCATCGAGCCAAAGGCCATGTTTTAGAGATTTTTCCAATTCGGGGTCTCCACTAGCAATGCAGATCTTGCCAATAGCTGCCGTGTGGCCATACCCAGCTTCGTTCCGTGGGGTAGTGAACAAGGAAAACGACGGCGATGTAGGACCACTGAGGTCTCGAGAATACTCCGTGTATATCTCGACAACATGTTTGTAGTCGGCTGCGGCAAAAGCGAAAACCTGAAAAATCGAATCTCCGGCTTCGATGCAAGATACAAAATGTGAACCATATGTATCGTAGAACTTCAAGTATCCGTTGGCGCCATCCATGCTGACATTGGTAGACTCCTTCGCAAGCTTCTCTAAAGATTTCAAAGCAGCGAGTGCATCTGGCTTGAGTGTGTTTTTAGGATCCGGGTGACCAAATATGCCTCTCTCATAGCAACAATGCGTTGCTGTTCCAATCATGCGTGAGCGCCTAGCAAGGGCATAGGACCAGCCATCTTTCAAAAGATCGATGCCAAGCTGACTAGACAGGTCTGTGAGAGCTTTTTTGCGTACACAACCGGTCAGCCCAGCAAGAATAAGAGCTCCCGGTGGCCAGACAGCCGATGCCCCACCTTCGCTGGGTTTACTCTCACTCGTTATCGGACGCAGCTTGATCTGAAGAACGGCGCCAAGGAGATCCTCTACATTATCATGAAGAGTGATCGTAGGCCAGGACCACTTAGCGTCATAGTCAGGGCTGTTGATAATGACTTGCTTCTCATAGAGGGCGGGCTTGCTGCTGGTTGTAAAGGGCACAGAGTAGATATCTGGATTGTAGCCATTCAGGAGGCTAGTTGATTGGCCAAGTTTAAGTTGAGAATTCAGAATCATGATGACCGTTTCGAGTTTATGTCAACTCCTGAAATTAAATTAAATAGATTTGTATTTTTAACAGTTAGGCCTATTGCGAACAGCTTAGCTCAACAGCTACTCATTAAAAGGAAATATAATAAATACAACCTTTTGTTTTTAGCGCGATTGGGCGATATAAAGCGCCCGCTATTTCACATACAATTTGGAAATATCTTATACAAGTAGTATTAACATGATTTACAAAAAGGCACCCCCTTTGCAGCGGCGGCGCTACGGGTGGGGGGAGGGGGGCAAGTGGGGCAAATGCCC
Organism: Zoroaster sp. YZ-2022; assembly: GCA_029582265.1. Lineage (NCBI taxonomy): Eukaryota > Metazoa > Echinodermata > Asteroidea > Forcipulatida > Zoroasteridae > Zoroaster > Zoroaster sp. YZ-2022. The sequence continues at coordinate 36,875 of JAQQFT010000053.1, read as the reverse complement.
CGGTTACTTTCTTTGCCCCCAATGTTTCCCCTAATGTTTTCCCCGATGGTAAGTCAATGCTTTTTCAGTATTACAAAATTACATTAAAGATTAATGTTTGAACCCCCCCCCCCCCATTAAATTTAAGCTCCCCCCCTCTTTTCCCTAGTTTAACAGGTCTGGGTCCGCTGCTGCCCCTTTGTAATTAATGGTAAAAGAACATAGTAAGATGATTGTCATGTGCCATTTCTGAATCAAACTAAAATTGGTTCATAAATTAACGTCACAAAGATTGGAACTATTACACGCGAGTCGTATTTTTAACCGTAGACAAATATCGATTATTTTATAAAGATTTAGTTGTTGTTTTATATTTGTTCAAATTATTTGTTTATGAAATGAATTAGAGAGCGCAGCGCTATCGTCATGAATACCGTATATCTGTCATAATTACAGACATTTCCCCCCCAAAAAACGACGGATTTGGCCTTAAAAGACTGTCCCTCCCCGTATATTTGTGCAACACGGTGTTCAAAATCTGTTGGCACACCCCATACCTTTTTATAATAGCTTCATTTTTTTACCATAAATATTCATACTTTGTTTTGTATAAGGTTTTGATTGGACGAAACCTTTGCGAAACTTTTAATGCCGTATGGATTTTTATTTCACTATTTTGACAACAGAGGGCGGACTTACATGATTGAGAAAACTGTGGTGTCGTCCTGTTATAAAGATGTATTGCCTGTGTTATTGCTAAGACGACCCCACAAAACATAAGTTTCAAAGCGAACGAATTTTGAAAGACAATATCGTTGTTAAACGAAACAAAAAAATTATGAAATTTGGATGTCGGAAACTAATTTCAAACGCCCTTGATTCTGATTGACAGCCGAGCTGGACCATCATGCGCAACCTGAGGATTATAACGCGGGGTATTAATTCTAGTTTTTATTTTACTGGTACTAATCCTCGACAGATTTATTTTGGTTCAATGTCTCATGAAAGCTTATAACTGCCTCCAAAAATATAGTAACTTAACATTTAAACCTATTTTTTACCGTCGCTTATACATCTTTAATAGTAATGAGAATTTATAAAAGGCACACGTATCCACCAACCAGGTGCTAATAAAAATGGCGCTCATAAAATTAACAAAACAACTTACAAAATAACCACATAACAAATTAAAATAATTACAGGAAAAAACAAATCATTCAAAAATACAGGGGAAAAATCCGAAGCAGTGAGCTCTCTCATCAGACACACTGGAGGTAGCGTAGCAACAAGCAAAACATTGAACACCTTCAGATCCATCAGTAGAAACTCACTGATAGTACCGTCCACTTTTATTTGGAAAGTTTAAAATCCATTATTTTATTACAACATTAATTCAGAAGCAAAACCTTTCACTTCCTTATTTTTTGTCCGTTGGCCATGACATATGGCACAAAAGTTGTCTTCAGTACATGCAATAATGTGACAATGCGCTATAAGCAATATTTTGGGTCTATTTGTTCCAAAAACATGATTTTCTTTTAATATTTTGACCCAAAATTGTTTTTTTTAACCAAATGTACAATAAAGGCAGATATAATAACATCCATGACAAATTTATACATTGAGCAAAAGCAAAATTGAAAAAAACTTTTAAAAATCAGGTTTTTGGGACAAATATAAGTTATTGCATTTAAACGTAATGGCGGCCATATTGGATTCCCAGAATACAATATTGTCCAGTTCAGAGTTTAAAAGTTAACAAACCCAAAAACCCATATTGAATATTTAACAGTATCAAAAATCAAGTATTTGTTTACAAAAAGTGGAAATTCAATTGGACCTGTTCAAAATAAACGGTCCATGCCCTGATGAAAGTCTGCCTGGATCGTGACGATTCTGTACCTTTAATAGACAAGGAAACCAGGTGCAATTATACTTCATGAGAGGTATTGATTGAACGGAAATGTGGTTTTTATCAAGTCAGGATTGTCGGTATTGTCCCAGGCAAATATCCGTTAGAAAGGAATTCCAAGGGTTTGCAGAGGAAGTATGGTAAAGATATCGTTCAATCAATTCAGCAAAGATAGGCGACACAATATCTAGCTTTGTATGTGCTAAACTTTGATTAGCGAGCAAGATCCGAGCAAGCGATAATGCAGTGCTCTGAATTTAAAGGGCGTTTGTTAACTGCAAAACATTACGCACAACTCTGTACACATGTTGGCATCACTTTTCTACCTTTTGATTGCCCATTTGTGGGCGTTTCGATACCTTTTTGGCTTATAATGAGAATTTGCATATTCACGAGCACATCAGTGATGTTACAGCAGGATCAATTTCAACATCATGGATGATTTGTGCATAAACCTTGACTGATTTTTCTCGTCTTTTCAAAAAGTCAGTTCAATAACATTTGAGTGTTGTCTTATCAACCGAGTGTTAAGGTACCAATCAGCAAACTATTTGAGGTAACCATCGTTTTCTTGGCAAGTTTTGTGGTTTTGATTTTGTGCACTTTTAGGGCTTCTGTGACACCGAGATCATATATTTAATAGTAAAACAGCGCCCTCGTGTGTGAAGGATACACACAATGTAAAAAAAAAAAAGAATCGTAAAAGTACAGGTTTTTCCCACGTTAAGATACAGATTTTTACCGTACTTTGGATTACACGGGGTTTTCTACATAGAATTACAACTTTGTACTGTAAAATTACATTTGTCTATTTGTTGGCGTTAATAAACAGTTTTTAGAAAGTTAAACTGGAAATTTACTGAAAGGTTGTTACTGCTCTTGTCCGTAATTTCGTGAAAACGAATTTTCCTGTAATACACTGTAAAACAAATCGTAAAATAACTTCATCCTGTAAAACATTTTATTGCCGTATTTTCATTTAACATACATACATACATATCAGCATTTATATAAAGCGCCTTTTTCCGTTAAATTACTGTCGGTGTGACCTTAATGTTGTTTAATGTTATAACGTCAATTATATGAAAATGTTTAAAAATCAACAGTACTTCTATGTAAAAATACAGCGTTTCACTTGCTTTCACAGTTGTTTCCCGTTTTTAATAAACTGTGTCGGTGTTTTTGTTTTGGTTTATTGTGTCTTTATTTCTTTTGTTTCCTCGTATTTTTTGCATTTTCGGTTTCTACATTTCTTCTTTAAGTTGTTGTGTTACACAACAAATTAATTAAAAGTTCTCTGCAAGACAAATGTTGCGGGTGCCTGGTATCCGACTCCATGCGTGTACGACTGTCGTCCTTGATGTGATCGCGTTTCCAGCCTATTTACACACGTAGGATAATCGCCAAGTCGAGTTGCTGCAAGATTCATAACATTAAACAAGGTTTGATTTTATTTTTTCATTTTGTTTTGATGTTTCCTGTTTCACTTCGTCATTATCTTATTATTTTGGTGACCTGTATTCAGTTTCTACACAACTTCCATACTTGTGGTCCAGTTGTCACTTTTTAACTGAGCATTTGGTAAACATTAGCCAGCCCATGTGTTCATTGACGGTTGATGAGTTGAAGTTACATGTACATTTACTATTACTCTTACCCTATATCTGCATTCCATTCGTGTTACAATTATTAATGGTCGTTACTTAGATTATTCAGGTTCACCCGATTACTGTCTTATATCAACCAATTAAGCTTTTAGAGGAATATTCACCATCAAAGCTGTACCATGTCTTAAATAGTCCCAGAACAATTTATTTATTGTTGTGGTAAAACACAAAAGCAATACAGATGTCACTTCATTTCGTTGAAATATATGCCAATTGTGCCTCAATGTAAAATTCAGCCGTTATCCATTTCGTGAGGTCCCTGTGTTTTTATTGCCAACTTTCGACATGTGAATATTGCATAGCACTGCCTTTATCGAAAAGAGGGCTTTATATAAAGGAGGCACCTTTGAGTGCATGACCATATTTCCATTTTGTTCAGATGCTTTCTGGGGATAAATCCCCAAAAGGGCTCCAAAGGCCTATAGGAAGAAGGCGGGTGTTCTCAAGCTTGCAAATTCGCTGCAAACATTTGAGAATGACCGATTGTGGGTTTTGAGTCCCGCCCGTATGAGTGACAAGTGTGTCCTCATTAGCAATGCAACCGCCCAGGATCTGGCCCCACCCCTAAATGAATCTGGCACAATAAACAAATCTCCACCCACACAATAATAATAGAACAATAGTACTTAACGTACCATCTCAGTACTAGCCTACCGGTACTTTACTACTGCCTTCGTGTGCCATGACTTACATTCAAATCCTATTAACTACTTATTTATTCAAAAATACTTTAAACCAATCTAAATAAAAGGTAAGTAAAATAAACACTCTGAAGCCTGGTTAGAAAAATATGTTTATTGAAACTGTTGTTATCAATTTACACCGTTAAAGGTCACTTGTGGCATATTCAGGCGTCTCAAATTCTCAGTTAAAGTATACATTGACCACCGACCATCAACAAGTCTCAAGTATAATCTATTACCATTGAAATTGTATATCATCAAATGCGCAATCTTTGGCCTAAAACTAACTCCTTTGGCCAACGTTTCTTAATTAAATTGTAGATCACATGCTACGAGTATGCTGGAAGGGTGGTGCCAAACCGTTGACTGCAGTAAAAAGCCTACAGTTTTGTTTGTACTGCTGGGAGGAAGCTGGCGGTAGCGATGCCAAAGCACACCAGACTTTCATTTTGCATCCCGGTGAACAAAATTGTGCATCGCAAATCACACCATTTGGTAATTAAGGGAGGAGGGCCAAAGTCATGGTACAGCCAAGCCTTTCAGAAGCCTGGCCAGGCCCAGGCTACCCGGTCTCCTAATTGTCTTTTGTGATTCTAATCCTGTAACAATACAGCACCTGCCAATCAACATAACGTGGGCTTCAGGCTAGGGGTCTAGCCCAGGCAAGCAGAGCTCATTATATAGCTGTAGGCGGGGAACCCTGGGCCTGGGCTTCTCATGGCTGTATCATGACTTTGGCCCTTGTCCTCCCCAAATACTTGGGCGACATGCTAAATAGCGATTATTGACATTAACTTCTGAAAATCTTTATTTTTTTTTTTTTAAAGATTATAAAAGTTATTTCAGAGAGTGACAGAATACGGGGGCGCAGCAGTGACCGATCAAAACAGTGACGCAGATACGGTGTGCCACGCAGTCCTGTTGCCACTACCAAAGTTTTGGTGTATGGTTGTTTTGACTTGACTGCAGTTTGTTTCATGAATAAAAAGTAAAATCTCATCTTTGTTACCGAAAAAGCGACCGTCATACTTTTGTACGTAATGTCTGTGCAGTCCTGTACAATTCCATGCACAAAGCAACTTGGTTCCACGAATACTCAGGTACATATTCGGCGCTGAAATGATTCTGGCTGAAAATACTCGGAACGTTTCAACTAAAAATCGGCGCGAACTGTCTGAATCGGCGCGTGATTGGGCGAATCGGCGCGTGATTGGGCGAATCGGCGCGTGATTGGGCGAATCGGTGCGGGTGAATCGGAAAATGTACAAATGCCCAGCTGCTACTAAATCACGTCGAATAATTTTAGAACAAGGTATGGATACTATAGCGATTCGTTCATCAATGACCATCCGTTCATAATTAACTTTTTCGTGTGAAGAGTTTTTCGCCGAAATGTATTTTTGAGACCCTATTTTTGCGAGCTCACCTGGCTGTGCACACCACGTGTACACGAACATTACATGTACATACATGTAACATTAACATGCCCAACCGGCCAGCTGGCCCTGTGTATACATATCGTGCAGTTTCACGTCACTTACGATGCGATGATCTTGGCTTAGCAAGTCCGACATTTTACGTCCATAACGCTTTTTCTACATTATTTTTGGGATAATCGTTGTCTTTATTAGATAATTCAGATTTTCTGATAGTATCAAATATACATTGGACGTTTGCTTTTGCAATGCAACGCAACCAACTGTTGGTGGGTTTGGGGTGATTAGGGTTTAAAAAGGGTCTGTTCCGATAGCCTCATTACCATCAAAAATCATGCCAATTTACAGGCGTGCCATAAAACCCGTTCTTACACTACCCGATATCACGCTGGGCTCTTGCTCTATGCCTGACCAGTCCAGCGGTGAATCGGGGTCTATATTAGGCCTGGGCGAATAGTAAAAATTTACTATTCGATTAATCGCGCGCAACTTTTCGCGAATAATCGACTATTCGTGAATAGTTGGCAATTTTTTCCCGCGGTTTATAAAAGTACTAAAACATTAAAAACAATTGCTTTGACAGTAATTTCTGGCCTATTTGTAACATTCAGACAAAAAAACACATACATAAGCTCTTTCATGCCTGTTGTTTTTCTTTATTTCTTGCAAATTGTACTGAAATAATACATTTTCGAGTGAAAATCCAATCGCCGTCGAGTTACTCTGGCAACGGGAAACTTCCAGCACAAATTAGCATTAACAGTGCACATTGAGCACATGCTGTCACAGTGATTACGTTCATCCCATGTCAACAGAGGAAAGTCCACCAAACCCCATAAAATGAACGCATTGAATAGATCTTGTTTATATTTAAGTCGCCGTTAAGAAATACCAATAAGTTGACGGTCACCCTGTTATTTCAAATCGATTGTCCTATACACAAAATAAACAACCATGCAAGCAGTACGTGTTTATGCTCATGCAGGGCCACTTCTGGGATGTTCGTTGTTCCCGTCCAAAGCTAGCTTCCGCAGTGCACCGCACTATGCTTAAAACCTTTGGTTCAGGCACGCACGGTGAGTGTACCCTGAACTGATTTTGTACGACGGCCTATGCGTTTTGTGATTGACTTTGCTCACCGCAAATTACGTTATCATTATTGGACAAACTTTTCTTGGGAACCAAACGGGGCGTGAAACAATTACGTCATGCAATAAGTGGATCGGTGGATTTATCATTACTCATCAGTTGTTTGCTCTTGCGGCATTCCTAACAAGTGATCAATCGATCAACATCAAGGGATATAAATGGGTGGGGAAAATCGCACCAAAAACACAAGGGTGGAATTGGTTTTACTAATATCGGATGATATCGATATCCTTAATGATAATCTTTTAATTCTTGTAAAGATGATGTTGAACGCATGGGTTTTAAACTTGTTTTTAATAATATTAACAAACCAATGTATATAGCGTGGCATACTTTCCGTTGAAGGTATGGACCATGAATTAATTGACAGAATTATATAATCAACTACTATCGGAAATAATTCAATTTGAAAATATGGATGGTGATGGCGAACCTCACATACTAATTACTGGAGACATGAATGCCAGAATTGGTGACAGAATACCGTTTGGGGACCCTGTTAGAAACAAATGGTAATAGATTATTATCATTCTCAAATGACTCAGGGAATTATTAATTGCAGCAAAAATGCTATGGTAAAATTATTTGGACTAGAGGTCCTCACACATCCACCATTGATTATATCCTTGGATCTCACTCAATTATGGGTAAAGTACGTAAAATGGTTGTAGATGAGGAAGGTAGTACCATATGGGTTCTGACCACAATGTCTTAATTCTTAATGAAAGGAGATACCAATACGACTACGAAAAGAGACTAACACATTTCCGAAGAATCATAAACGTATTGTCTGGGACATCAATCGTAACCAGAATTGGTCTAACTATCAACAGGAAATAAACAATCAATTTCAGATTGGGATAATCACAAATTTCATGATGCAAATGCTTTATGGGATTCCTGGAAATCCAAACCCATTATTGCAGCAACTAACACAATTGGTGTTAAAGAACTTAAAACAAATAACAAATGTTGGCTCGACAAAAAAAATCAATAGAAGAGAGGAAACGTGCTAACAAAATCATCGTGAATGGTTGAAATCCGAAAATAGAATTCAGAAGGTGATGATCTATGGAACACTTTTAAAGAAAAAAATTTGCCAAAAACTTGTTAAACGAAAGATCATGCAAAATTGACAAGAGTATCGAAATAAAAAAAGGGGGGACCTGGATGCAAAGACTTTTGGACAAATTTGAGAGGTAGTAAAAATCTTCAGACAGACTCAATTCACTAAAACTCCTGATGTCAGATGAAATTACCACTGATAAACAATCATGAAACAGACAATTATGCATTACTTCCACACACTTGGCAAGATGAATGACAAATACAATGACAAATACAAAACGAAATTTCAAATCTAGAACAAATATCCTAAAATAATTATCGACATCACTGCTAGGTGTTACATGTAATAATTCAGATTAACGATACTTACAGTTCACTCGTTGACGATGTGAGATTAGCGGTAAATGAAGCTAAGAACAACAAAGCACCCGGATTAAATGGTATTACGCAATGAATTAATTAAAAATGGCGGGCATGGACTAGTTCAGCCATTTATGCTCAATCTTCACTGTATTTAGAGACTTCTTGAACAGATACCCACGATGAATGGACAAAGGTATTATAATACTATTCATAAGAAAGGGCCAAAGAATGGACTTAAGCAATTACCGGGGTAATTAGATTCATTGAATTCGTGTATATCGCAATCTAAATTTACAACAGACTTGGTTGCAAAAACGTTATCGTCATACTTGAAGACAATAATCTCTTAAGTGAAATTCAGGGTGGGGTTGAGAACCGATCACAGATACGAAAGATCATATATTTTCACATTAAAATGTCTTAACTTGCAGATAAGCAGAAGGAAAGAAAACCCCATCTCGCTTTCCTTGACTTTGTTAAGGCGTATTGATACATGGCGGGATGGTTCTTAAAAGGCAGTGTGGGATATTATTGGAATTCAGAGGGAGGATCACAGAATAATATCAAATCTTTTTATAACAATGTGCAGGGTCAAGTTAAATTCGGGAACATTATAACGGACTTTTTGAAATTGAGGAAGGTGAAACAGGGCTGCATGTTCTCTCGCCCGATGATGCGGGATTCTTATTGCAAGACAACAACAAAGACTTACAAACAATGCTAAACATAGCAGCATCGTTTTCAAGTATAAATGGAAACTGAGTTTTAACCATATGATAAATCTAATGTGATTGTAGAAATAGGCCAACGTGGAATAAAGTAATACTAGATGGTTACTGGAGTTCTAAGCGTATTATTTCGAGGTTAGTCAATACGAGATATTTGGGCGTTAAGAAATTAATAACAAACAATTCAGACCACAAAACATATCGGATAATGTCATACATAAAGGAAAATAGAATAATTGCCATACTATATCAGATCCATAATCGATGGGCAAGATAACTGAGAAGAATTTACTTACGGGGACATGTTATGGAAGTTTTATTGGTATGCCAACCATAAACTATGCATGTTCGGTTTGGGTACCAAAGCAGGTACTACAGATAATAATAAAATTGAAAACTTGCAAGTACTGATGGCGAGAAACATTTTGAAAGCACCACAGCAGGAACGCATGACTAGAAGGGAAACGATATTATCGCCGAACTGGGCTGAGCATCCTCTGACGTCAACAACTCAGGATAAAATTCTAGAATGGATTATTTTAATCGTCTTCCCATTTAATGAATAATGAGAGATGGCCAAAAAGTTATTTAACGCAACTTCTACTATATTTTCAAAGTAACAATAATATCAATGGAAATGGTTCAACTCACACAGAACTGCCTTTAACACGATGTGGTCTCAATCACATTATTTAGCAATACTCCCTCAAAACCCCCAAAGATGGGTGTGAATGATTACAGGGAAATTTAACAAAAAACCTTGACTTAGAGGACTACGGCTCCACAAAAAGGCACAAACCCAAATCATCATAGAAATATACCCGACATTAGGGAGGACAGATTAAAGAAGAAATACCTCATGGAAAAACTCCAAATTTCACAGGGGGTCTCTTTGAAACTAAGAGCGCGAAAGACCCCCTGCAACTTGAAAGGCATATAAGATCCTGGTCAGCGTCAAATGATGGCACCTGTAAATTATGTGGACAGAAACCAAGAAGAAAACATCATTCATTTCTTATTCAATGATACAGCACCTCCAACCAAATTCAAAAGTGCCAAGGAATATATATATCACTGGAGAATAATCTAATTAGCAATAATCTTAATGTACCTTTGGGGAAACATTCATAGCTAATAACATAGTGATGTCAAATTATATATGATGCTGGGGAACCGATTTGAACTGGATGAAAACCTTGGTTTTATTTTTTGATCAAAGTTGTAAAGAGATTGGCTAATAACCTATGGGAGACACCAAACGAATCGTGTAATAATACACTTAAACGCCGTTTTTTAAAACCATGTTGGAATTATTACTACATGGTGTGTTTACTTGGATTACTATTAAATTGTGCACAATTTCATTTACGGAATTTAATGATGTATAATAATGTATAATGCATAAAAACCATGCCACATGTATATATAAACCATTTAGGCATAATAAGGGTTTTACATTGAGATTGTACATGAGGTACACATTGTACATAAATAGTAATCAGAGTCCAAAATTTAGTACCCGGTATATGTACTTTGTTCTACTATATTTTGATCATCTTTGCTTTACCACTTCCAATATTAATGTATAAAAAGTCATGATAGGCCTAACCAATCATAATAAGGGGTTCCACTGTGATCGTGCATTAATTCTAATTAGAGTCCATATTGTTTACTAACATTATAATTTTTACCTTGTTCACTATTATTGATCAAGTTTACTTTGTACTAATTTTCTTGCTTCCTAATATTAAAGTAAACAAAAAAACATGCAATATGTAAGAATTAATAGAGGTTTCAATATGATTGTATAATGTACACAGGTGAAAACTAGACTGGTTGTGGGCTAGTAGTAAACTACACCGCTGCAACTCTCGAGAACACAATCATGATCTTAATTTAATTTCCATATATACATACTGTACATTGTGATAGTGATAGGCATGTCCTAAAATGTCACGCGGCGTGGCTTGGTGGGGGATAGGGCGATGCGTGGTGCGTACCGACAAGACTGATACACAGTTGACAATACAATAATAATACAGCCCCCTTTCATTGTCTCATTAGGCTTTATTTCCGGGTGACATAGGATTGGTTTATAATTAATTATTACCGTTTATAACCATGATGAATAACCTTTATGATTTTAGTTTCGTTTTAACGTTTTGCTTTCGCTTTTAACTATTTTACTATGTTTATATTGGATGCACCATCGATGTACGCGATGAGTGCCACTGTTTCATGAAAGTGTACATCCCGAATAAATTTGGATTTGATTTGATTTTGAGACCCACGCGCTTACCTGCAAGTGCAAAGCGCAATTACAATTCCACAATGCGAAAAGACAGCGACCAAAGACCATGCAGTCACAGTCATCCAGAGCTGCCCTGTCGGCTCCCTCAAAGGCACTTACTCGTGAGTAGCGAGATACTACAATGCGTACAACTACCAAAAGCAGTGCCTCTGTACAGAACAGTACAATTATGGCGGCATTGCTCGCGAATAGAATTCATGAGACCAGTTCACGAACCGCAATTTTGTTGTTGTTAGTAAATGCACAACCATTATGTGCAGGTAACAGTCACAGCCAGCCAGCCTGACTTGTTTGGCTTCCTCAAAGGCATTACTAGTTACAAACACTACAATGCTTACTCCCATGACTAGAACAAAACTGTAATTGCAAGCTTAATAGGATTACTTCACAAATAGTGGTTATGAATATAGTTAGCCAAAACACTTCACGACCACAAGCTATGGATGGTTTGAAGGCAATTGTCATTATTCGCGAATAGTTGCCAGGTATATTCGCGGCTGCGCGAATTAATCTGAATAATTCAAATACCGTGAATACGAGTACGATTATAACAACTATTCGCGAATATTCGAATAATCGGAATTATTCGCACTTTGAGCCTAGTCTACATCATCAATTGCTTTATGTAGCACGCAGACGCGGAAGCACAGAGTGAAGTTCCGTGGCCAGGTACATTGTGAATTATACATGTATATGGGAATTGGGTGGATGACGTAGAAGTGGATGTGGTTAAAGGGACAGTTCAACATTAGTAATTATCCGATTACAAAATTACCGATTTTTTTTTCTTCTAAAAAGCTAACTTTGATGTGAAGTTGGTAAAGGTAGCCACCATTACTAATTCTCCAGAAGACGATTAGAGGCATACTGGATCGGGAAACGTTGAGTTGTACCTCCAGTTCTTTTCAGAACTAGTACTACCTCAATTGAGATTCCACATGGGTAAATCACCGCAATTAGTCTTACTTAAAAGGTATACTCAATCAATCTTTACCCAGAGACGGTTGTTTCGAGAGGCCATGACCCCCCCCCCTTGCCACGATCACAAAAAATGGGGAAAGGTTGCAAATAATATTGATAGGTCAGGCAATGCCAGGCGGTAAGCTACCTCAAAATAAACAAAAATAAACAAAAAGCCCAGTGAATTATTCACTATTTATTTGAACAATACAAAACCTTATACTAAAGCGACACAGCATCTATCACGTTACGTGTCAGTCTCCAATTGTTTTGGTAAAAAATATTCGTAATAATGTTTTTGGATTAATGTTTCAAACCAGATGATTTATTTATTCATCGTTTATTCAGGTTGAGGTGGGTGCAGCACTGGGGGAGAGGTTAGGATGGGCCCATGTTTGAGGGGCGGTCATTGGAATTTGAATCATGTACTTTGAAATTTACATATTTTACAACCATGCATTTCCGTTTATTCAAATTCACGTATTTTACTGATCTCATTAAATTATAATTTCTTTTTTATATTGTTTGCATTCCAATTATTTTTCAAGCAGTCATTATGTCGTTCCTGTGATTCCACAACTGGGTGGTTTACATTTAGTTCTATTTCGTTTTTCGGACATTCATGAGATTAATTATCTCCTATCCTAAAATTGGATGTTTCACTATTTTGTTCGTGACTGATGCAGTCAGATTAACAATCATCGATGCGCAGACGATGTTGTCGCTTTCGTTTATGGGGCAATCCAATTCATCTCAAGAGCATTCTAATTCGCCCTTGGTAAAATTCAGTGTGAGTTTCTTGATGATTGTTTTTGTTGCGAGTTCTAAAAAGTCACCAAGGTCTTTTTTCAGAACTTCTGTTTTGGATCTATAATTTCTTGATTGCTATTCCGATGTCAAACACTGAATCAGAGTATCCATACGAGGCAAGATCTTGCAGTGGCGTAAACCAGGATTTTATGAGTGGTGAAAACATTTCTGGGGCAGAACTTACCGACAAAACCCATAAGTTTTGTGAAAATAATGTCATTGACACTATTTTGCCAAGTGAGGGTGGACTCCCCTGTCCTCCCTTGGCTACGCCACTGTTAACTTGCATAACAGATTTGTTCCCTTGCAATATATCGACGTCAATTCCTTTTCTCCTTTAGTTTTACTTCTTCTTTTAGGTGTTTTGCTGTCGCTCGAACAATCCCTCGTTATTAGGCTTTTTTACTTTTCTTCTCCTCAGTGGAGACATATCCAGGGAACAAAAACATAGTTGCAGAGTTCACAGAACCTTAGCAAACTTAACATATAGTTAGACATAACATCCAGTTGTGCCCTCAAGTTGTGACGTGTCATGGTGAGGTCATCAGATATCCAAATTACACAGAAATCAAAAGTTCCCAATATTTCAATAAATTATATCTCATGAACCAGAAACGAGATATTTTAACAAATCTTTTACATCATCTGAAAGATCTTGAATGTGATTTTTCGTACACAGACGTGACCCCAATCTGGACCTCTCTCTCCTCCAGTCGAAACCGGGAAGTTTAATAACTATATTCTGTAAATGTATTTATACAGCCACTAAAACATGCAGATTGCGGAGTTCAAAGAACCTTAAAACTTAACACAGTGTTACATGTGCATATTTTTTCTGGGCCAGCTGTAACTATTTGGGTTTATTTAAAAAGCACATGTTTAAGCACCTGTGGTTAAAGCAGCAGTGCCTCTTTGTACACAAATGGTAACTATTATTGTCCTGTTCCAGTGCATTTGACTTACAAAACATTATGTAACTACCATGCCATTGTATTTTTGTGCAAGTTGTTATAAAAAGCATCTGGGTTTTTGTATCATTATCTACACATTCATCTGAGCAACACAAACTGGTCAGCTACGTAGGTCTCTGCTCTGACACTACCAGATTGTGTCACTTATTCAGCCTTGCCACACCATGGTTCAGTCAGGTACCCTGCGCTTCGGCCCTACTAATGAAACAGTGAGTCTACACTATTCTCTGTCTCCTTTTAGTTGATGGCCTGAACCATCCCGGTTCTTACTCTTCTTCCAGTCGATGGCTTTGAACCCACGCCTGGTTCATTGCGCATGTGTAGATGGCTCTGAACCCACGCCCGGTTCACATTGCTCTTCCTAGATGTCCTAGACCAGACCGGTCCAGTGAAACAAAGCGAGCCCTTATCTGCCAGCCATACGATGTGACAGTCCATCGACGGGAAGAACAACCGCTCGTACAAAACCTTTTTATTTTGATTTTTTATCTTACCTGGTATTAAATTATATTAAATTAATGTGTGTGGATGAAATAAATTATTCATTTTATTGTGAAATATAATTGCTGGTTGTTTTCGTAGCCATTTTTATTTCTTTCTGCCGGTTAATAGCAGTTCTTTTAATTTACATGAATTGGGCGCACGTAACAGAATTAGAGGCTTGTCCGAGAAACTGAACTAAAACAAAATTTGGTGAATTCCTATATAGCCACTCAAAAAACAATTTTTAGTTATTTTATTTCACTGTAAAATTCTCAAGTGAATAAAATTCGCTTTGTAGTTTTTACCAGCAATTATCAAGATGGCAAGAGTTTTCAATACATGACTTTATTGCTTGCTTTGGTAAGAAAGTCCTCAGAGGGACAAGGTGTTTGGTTTAAAAAGGTCCGAAGTTATTTGAGGGTTGCCAAACATTACAAAATTTCTGTAGCTGCCAGTATGAAAAAGGCTGACATTCGGGCAGTGATTTTAGAATTTATCTTATTGATGAAGAAATTTTGGAAGAATTAATTGTCAAAAGAAATGCATGTCAATGATTATTCAGGATGAAACAGCTTATTAAACTAAAACAGTTAGAGTTAGAAATTCATATGGAACAGACTAAGAAATTACAAATGGAGTCAGAATTGTTTCAGAAGCTAAAACAACCGAGCAACGACAAGCCTTTCACTGTTTCCGCAAATAAATTTGATCCAATACCAAAGTTGGTGCCTCCTTTTAAGGAGAAAGATGTGGATAAAATATTTTGCTCATTTTGGAGAAAAGTAGCGGATAGATTAGACTGGCCAAAATACATGTAGACATACCTTTGCTTTTACAGAAGGTGTTTTAGTGGGTAAGGCACATAAGGAAGTTTTATTCTGCTTTTCCTGTTGACAAATGTGCTTGATTATGATTTAGTTATATGGCTGCCATTTCGAAAGCCTAAGAACTTGTACCACAGAGGCCTACGGAAAAAAAATTTCGAGACTTAAGAAAGAAACCGAAACTTATGTTGAATTTGCATATGAGAAAAAGATTGTTTGATAAATTGGTGTAGAATAATGTAAGATCACGTAAAATTGAGGAAGATTTTGAAAAGTTACGACAGCTGATCCTCTGAGGAATTTAAACGTAGTATGCCTTATGCTGTCAAAACCCACTTAGAAGAACAGAATGTTACAGAGTTAGACAAAGCAGCTGTTTTGGCTGACGACTAGCGAGGTTTTTGACATCAACAAAACTAGCGTTTGTTGCATTCTCATGATCGAAAGAAATTCAATCAGAAGTCATTTGTTCCATCTGAGTCTAATTCTTGATAATAGGTCCAAGACTGAGATAAAATTCAGCCCACCCTCTGGATCCAAAGATTCTAAAGAGTCAATTTCTCAAAACCACAATTGACTCCATCAAATCACTGCAATGTTCATATGCCAAAGAAATTTGGGCATACAATTTCAATTGT
The DNA here is from genome assembly GCA_029582265.1 of Zoroaster sp. YZ-2022. NCBI lineage: Eukaryota > Metazoa > Echinodermata > Asteroidea > Forcipulatida > Zoroasteridae > Zoroaster > Zoroaster sp. YZ-2022. The sequence continues at coordinate 20,893 of JAQQFT010000053.1, read as the reverse complement.
TATACTTTGCGGAGAAAAAAATGCAGCTTTAGCCACTCAAAACCTGTTAGCCTTTACCACAAGTGTATCTTGAGTGCAAACTTAGGATTTTAATAGTCCACTAAAAGGGTCTTTGTCTGACATTCGAGAGGAATGTTTACCTTTTATTACTAAAGGGATTTTTGTCGCTCAGTGAGCTTTCTGGATTCGCCTAATTACCCAGTAACTATTTTGAGGGGATACAGGGGTCCACTCGGTCTTTGTTGTTACTTAGGGAGTGTTTCTCTAACTGAGGGATCTTCTCTTGACACAAATGTGTATATTACGGGTATTGGTAATGAATCTTTGATGTGCCTCTTCCATCGTTTGTATTTACAGTCAGACTCTAGTTTCAGGTTCCTATTACTGTGGGTGGCCATTACCCCACTTTGCGTCTCCTGGGCAGATGGTATTACACTCACTGCTAGGTAATGAAGTAGCTGGTACTAGGGTAGTTCAATTTGAAACCTTGTAGCGGAGCTAGTGTGCCATGTTAGCTTATAATAATACTAGACTATTAGAAGAATATCCTGCTATTTTCCCTGCTTTCAGTGATAGCAACCTCGATCCATGAGTAGTAAACTTAATCAGTTCATACTGATGTAGATGTAGACCTTCTTGAGACTTTTTGTCTCAATCTACTTGATGAAACCTCTGGGGTTTCTTGTGATAAGGATTTTTAAATTCTTTAGATGTAGAAAATATCACTGTTCATCTAGACACTAAGGGCTCAGCTTTATTGAGTGAATAATTAGGCGGTTTATTCTGAGATCTTTTGAGTAGAGGCTGTAACAACTTCCCATATCCGGAACAGAGTAAGGATCATGAATCTGTTAACTCTTATTTAACCAAGCAGTTACTGAAACTAAAGCAAATAATGTCCCAATTTGCTTTCTTTCTAAAGTCGGGTTGTGCTCATGCGCGTAGTGGCGACTGCCAGATGTGCCATCTGACGATGAATGGAAAGGATTTTGTATCAAATAGTTCCGTCATGTTACTGTACACACATTTTGAGTTTGCCCTCACTTGACATTCCTATGTCTGGACACCTGGGTGTGTCACTAAAAACATGTGCCAGTGATTTTTACTGGCCTGGTATCCGAAATTCAGTTGCCCAATATTGTCGCACATGTCATACTTGTCAGGTAGTTGGTAATGCCCAACCAAAACCACCTCAGTGCACCTTTACAGCCTATACCTGCATTTGAAGAGCCGTTTAGTAAAGTGATTGTAGACTATGTAGGGCCATACTGCTCTCAAGACAAGATCAGGGACACAAGTACGCTTGTACTTGCAATTATGTGTGCGTCAACTAGATATGGTGACAAAGCAATGCCACTTAGATGCATTAAAGCAAAACCAGTAGGCGAAGCTTTTAAAAGGTTTTTTCAGTCACTCGTTTTGGACTGCCCAGGGTTGTTCTAGAAGTGACCAAAGGGAGTAATTTCACTTCCTAGATTGTTTCAAGAACAATTGTATGCATTAGGCATTGACCAGATTACTTCTAGTGCATATCACCCTGAAAGTCAAAGGCGCGCCTTTTGAGCGTTTTCACCAAATCTTTAAAAATCTATGATGAGAAATTATTATTGTATGGATAATGAGACAGATTGGGACTGAAGGGTATTCGTTTGCTATTAATTTGCAGTACGGGAAGTAGTGCAAGAATCATTGGGGTTTAGCCCCTTGAATTTAGTTTTTGGCCGTTCTGTAAGAGGACCACTCAAATTAGTTAAAGAGAGAGTGGTTGTCTTTGAAAAAAGAGGACAATCTCAATTACATTGTTAAGTTGAAAGATCGTTTGCATGGAGCATGTGAGTTAGCCCAATTCTAGTATGAAAAACCACTCAACAGGGGCATGAAAACATGGTATGACAAGAAGTCTGTAGACCGTAGTTTTAATCCTGGGGATTAAGGTTTTTAGTTTTATTGCCATTAAGGCTGGCTCAACCACTTAAAGCTCGTTATAGTGGACCTTATGCTCATCGTGATGTGCTAAGGTTAATGATTTTAGATATTTGATTAGTACTCCTGATAGACGTAAACAGAAATGAGTTTGCCATATTAAGCCTCATGTTGAAACCATATGACAGAAAATGAAAAATCGGTAAAAAAAGTAATCTGTACCAGTTTGCAGGTGTAAATGCAAAAAATTGTATGCATTGCTCAGAGAACGAAGATGAGTCGGTATCTAATATTCCGGATACAGGTTTCAAATTGAAAAACCTCACAAGTTTTGTCAAATTTGAGTGAGAATTATATCATTTGATTTCCCAACAGCAATCTGAAAATGTCAAATTTAATAAGGTAGTTTTCACATTTATTTCCCGATGTTCCAGGCAAAACTGATGCTAGTATTTCATGATATTGATGTAGGGGGAAGCGTCATCCATTAAACAACATCCTGTAACAGAGTAGGACCACATATAAAGCAGTCAAGTATATGAACGAGGAGATTCGAGTACATGTTGGATAACGATATTATTATTATTGAAGAAAGCGATAGTAATTGGAGTTCACCCTTTTGTATTTTCGGGTTCCAAACCCGATTTCTTCGTTTTACATTTTGTACACATATTTTAGAAAAGTGAACTCAGTATCGAAATCTGATACGTATCCATTGCCCAGAGTAGATGATTGTAATGATTATGTTGGTAAAGCCAAATTTGTAGAGTACTTTTGATTTGTTAAAGGGATATTGGCAGGTCCCTCTCTACTCTCTCGTGCAAAACAAATTCTGCTTTTGTGACTCCACAGGGGTTTGATTATTATCAGTACAAGGTTCTCCCCTTTCGTTTAAAGAATGCTCGCTGCGTCATTTCAAAAGATTAATGAACAAGGTGATAAAGGGTTTACCAAACACTGGGGTTTATATTGGATGACATTGTAGTATTTAATGATACTTGGGAAGAGAGTGGTATGGAAGAGTGTTCGTGTTTTATTTAATAGGTTAACTAAAGCTAAGTTAACAGTAAATCTTGTAAAAAGTCAGCTTGTTAAAGCTAAAGTTACGTTCTTGGGTCATGTCAATATTGGCCAAGGTGGAAGTTCAACCTGTCAGAAGCCAAAGTTGGAAACAATTTAGTTTTCTCTCAACCAGCCAACAACAAAAACCTGATGCGGTTTTCTGGGAATGGCTGGAAGATTACTATCGTAAATTTTTCAGATGTTGTTGCTCCGGCAAGAAAAACAAATAGCCTATATTTGGTCCAGAAGAATGTAGCCAAGCTTTCGAGCTAGTAAAAAACCATGCTAGCAACTGAACCAGTTTTGATAGCTCTGATTTCACCAAGCCATTTAAGTTGTCCAGTAGGTGCAAGTGATATTGGCATTGGTTCTGCTGTTTTAATATAACACAGTAAAGTTGCTACCTTTTATAGCATTATCCTCAATTTTACTCCTAAATGACGCACCTAAACAGTTATATAATCAACTGACGGTAATTTGCTACAAATGGGAAAATAAGCAGTTTGGTGTTTCAGTTCGTTTCAGTTTGTTTCAGTGAAGGATTCTCTCTTTATAAAATGCTGAATTTCAATGCATGATCGATATGCGTGGACGTCTTGAGCGCCGTTTTTGAGACGCACTGAAAATGTAAATCTACGAAGAAAAACAGTTGAATCATGTTTCATCTTATTACCACATGGTTGTAAAATTGTTTTAATCTTGGAAAATAAATAGTGTTTTCGATTTTAAAAATAAAATGGTATAATTTGGAGAAGCTCCCAACTTTTTAATCAGTATTCTTGAAAGAGTAACAAAATGGAAGGGTGGTTAAAATTGTTGCAAAAAGTACTTTAAAAGAACTTTGAGTAATGGCAAAAATAACAACATTTTGGTCAAATAAAGAATTTCTTTTCATAACCATGATATTAATGTTTCATTTTTCTCAATTATTGTCCACTACTGTCGAAGTAAAACACCAACGAAATAAGTAGTCTTTGGTTCGCTTCTTCTATAAGGAATGTGCATTTTGAGGATCAGTATTTCTTTACTAGAAACAATTCATTACCAAATGCAAAGCATTCATATATTTTTGATTTCCACAGACAACAGCTTGTTGACGGCATAGAACAGTAAAATCACAGATGTTCGTGAACAAAAATTGAGGTCATGTAAATCTCTTTTACTATTTGTACTCTATAATCAGTGGTTAAACAACTTTTTCCACTCACAAGCACTAACTTTCCAGTAAATCATACAATTTCACTATAATTTTTATTTCCTGTAACGAGCACGACTTAGATAAGTTTATGGAAACCAGTAATACGCTATAGTTTTGTAAGTTTTTCCTGGAGAAATGCCAAGCCAAAGGTGAAGTTGCGTCGTCATTTCACGAGTGCGGCGAATTACGTACATGGACGACATTAATTAGTTTTAGGCGACAAAGCGTTAGTAAAATTTAAACAATGATTGTATTCTGTATGAGGATTATTTATTTGAAGGTTTTAAAAAATACAAAACAATTCTTTTTATATGAGGTAAGTGTTCACCGCTAGCGCAGTTCTGAAACGGCACCTTATCGCATGAATGGGTTCCGCACGCGTATTTTCCCCCAGGACTGGAATCGAGGCGTGTTTTCTGTTCAAAATGTGATACATCAACTGAGCCTCCACCTACGAAAGCCCATTCAGTGCCATCGTTATTTTTATTTGCACCGAGCAGTTATTTTTTATTTTAAATAACTGCTCTGGGAAAAATAAAAATAACTGTGTCGGAGTGCGAGTCGACGGTAGGGGTGACAATATTGATTTTTTTTATAGTCAATTATCGACGGCCATGCGATGTCGGCGATATACGATATTATTTGTTAAAGACAGGAAACTTTGTATCGTATATACATTAAACGGCATTAGACACTGGAAATATAAACTACTTTTTTCGTGCACAGTTCTACAGGGGAAGTTGCATTTTGGGTAATAAACGGTTCTGAAATTTTTCAAGAAATGCAATTGAATCTCCCTAAAATACTTGTTGCGCGCGTACTATGTCTGCAACCTTTCTGGCCGACTTTTTGATTGACCCACGCTGCATGTTTCGTTCAAATTATTGCATTTTCATAATGGGTACGATCCTGGTGACATGAGGCGCGGCACCGCGTCGTGATTTCGAAGTGTTTTTTCTTTAGCTCTTCACGGTAACCGTAACTTTCGTTGGATTATACCGTATAATGACATTTTGGGAAACAATTTGTCACTCAAGCGATATTTTAACTAAATACAGCGATGTAAATTCTGATATCTGATATATTTTTGGAATGTCGGCGATATTTAATTGAGACACAGTTTTGAATTTGAATTAATTCTTATATCCACGTATCCACCAAACTGGCACGTCAAGTGCTTCAAGACATCTGCTCATCAGGTAAGTGTATCATTTCTGAATCCTGTCATGCACTAACAACCAAATTATTCTTCATGCACAGATACCCATTTTACTGGGTGGAGACAAGCAGTAGACGAAACCACGTTCGTCCCGTGACAATTACTTTATTAATTAATTTTGTTCACTGTGTTTATTAAATGAGAAAATAGTGAATAGAGGCCCCTCAGTGTTAGTTTATTTATTTTATTTATTTATTTATTTTATTTTATGTTTTTTTTTTTTTTTTTGGGGGGTGTTTTTCCCCGAGATGATTCCAATAATATGGGGTTCAAGGAGTTTTATTTACTTATTAATGGTAACTGTTGATTATCTTCCACTGAATTTGTTTTACAAAGCGACACTTGATCAAACAAACACCATAATTATACTCAATTTCTATATGATACCACAGGAAAAACGCGTATGGCTCAACAACCGACGCTCATACGCTAACCGTGGTCTAGTATGAGAAGGCCAACAGGGCAGTAAAATATTGTAAACAGTCACTTTCTTCGCATCCCATTTTGTCTCAAATTCCAGAAGACCAAGTTCCACTGAGGTGGAAAAGCAAATTGTCCTCTTTACGTTTAAATATCGGCTTCCTGATGTTTGCCCCTTTGCAAAGTCACCCCTTCAGTGGACAAAATAACCCAAGTATTGGCCATAAAAGTGTGTACTAATAACACTGAAAAATGATTGGATACTGTTGCCCGAGTTATCAATGTGCGATTTGTTTCCGCTTTCTACAAAAGTGGATCCCTTTTTAGCTTTTTTTATTTGAGACAAAAGTGGTCGAATAAGAATTACTTTACGATATTTTACCTTGAGGTTGAGATAATAAAACTGATGCTTAGCTTGGCCACTAATGTCTAATGACGTATACCTCTAAAAATGAACAAAGTTCAGTTATTAATAGATTCTTGATGCTCCTCTATAAATCACGCACTGAAGATCCACATTCTCTCACATCCTCAGGCAACGTATAGTGATCATATAGGGATCATATAAAGCTTGTTACAAACCAGAGAAGCTTGGGACAGTGAAGGAGTAATTAAGTTGGCATGGGAAACCTATAAATTGGGCGTAATCTCCTCAACAAGAACCTAGCTACTACTATATAGGTGGCGGTAAAGGAAAGGTAATGTTGGTGATATTGAAAAAAATTGTTTTCTTTCCCTTTATAAGGGTGTTAACAGGTTTGGTTGGATTATTTATTCAGTAATGTTACAACATCTCAAAAATATCACGGCACAAGCAACTCAACAAAAACAGCCCATTAAAGACAGAAAACAGAATATCTTGATAGATCAGGAGACAACTCCACAAAGCCTTACAAAAAATCTGTTTGATATTTAGGAAATGTACAAAGGTACATTGGTACTCACCTGAGTACAAAATTACAATTATTTTTAGAAAGCTAATCTTGATGTAAAATTGGTAGATGCCAATAATATCCTGTAATCGTATTATGTCTGATGTGTTCTGATATCGTGGAAAATTACACCAAAAACGTTGACAACGTTTTGCTCTAAGTCTTTTCATAAAGATATTGTGAATAAGTTTTGTCACATCAATTTTTCTCATGACTTGGACTCTGTATTGAGCTGGAAACATTCACAGATTATGTTTCCCATGGGAGGCAGTTTTGCCAACATTACCAACTGTGTACCTTTCCCAAGCTTCTAAGGAAATGCTGTCAAGGTGGGTATAGGGTGACTCAACAAGTATATAATTGCCCAGCACACCCCTGATGTATCTCTGTAAAGAATAACTTTCTCTACTCTACGATAACTCCAAATTCGGGTAGAATGTCGTATCCGACCGCCACGTTTTCTCATTAAATATAACCTTAATAATGTAATCTTACCTTACCTAGTAAGGTGGAGAACATATGGATGATGATGGACATATACTTCAAATTATTCAGGATATTTATTTCATGAAAAAATCATGAATGTCAGTCTGATCCTGTCAACTCCCCCAGAAGTGACCAAAACGGTCATTGTTCTATGTGCAGTGGCAACTACAATAGGATCCTTCTATTTTCTCTGAAGGGGAGGATTTTTAGAAGGGAAATCAAGTCCGAAAACCATCATATAAGTGGATTTTAAAGATAGTTTTCGCTTGCACTCTGTACCCCCAAAAATCGATGGAATCATTTTTTAACTTGTAAGTGGTTGTAAAGAAATCTCCAAAAAACTTAAAAAGTGGCGGTAGGCCGGATACAACTTATTTCTTTCCCTCAAATTCACAGTGTTACACACATAGAACACAGTGAGGCCACAGTGTGACGACTGGGAGTGAATACACAGTAAAGAACACTGTGTTCATACTTTAAATGTTTTAAATTGAAATTCAGGGCTCACCTAAAACCGATTGATATTAGTGACAATTTATGAACAATGTGTCATTAGTTTCCAATCGGTTAATAGAGTCGAATATTCAATGGATAAAACTTGAAGCAGATTGCAGAGGTTTCACTGTGTGACGACACTGTGAAACTTTTTATAAGTATATACCCCACAACTATATTCTCACCACTCGTAGACTCCCCAGGTCTTCCTGACTCGATCTAAGAATCGCTGAGTTAAGACGAAGTTCCTCGTACGCTATTAATGTGAAATAGCTGCACTACTTCGGTGATAATTGACTGCACTGACCCGGTCGGGTACTGTACTAGAACTAGTGGGCTTCCCTCACGTGCAGACCTACTTAAATAGTACACGCCGGCATGGATCTGGCTCTAGGCTGCTGCGCTGTTTGTCAGCCAAGACTGACGTCTAGGAACTAACTATTTCGTGTGTTAGTAGATGTCATTGTGTGCAGCATGATTCGTTGGAATGCTGCAGAAAGCCCATCCCCCATTCCCACTGGTTATCCAATAATACCGCTGGCACGCAATCTTTATCGAGTCACACGATCTTATGTTTTATTTTTAATCAATAAGCCTCATGTGCAAAATAATTATTCATTTACCTCGCTTCTTGTGGTCACGTGTTTCTCTTTGCTTTTTCCCTTTGTAGTATTTTGTTTTTCTAGAATGTTAAAATGTACAAAATAATTGCAGTTTTGAGGTATATAGATGTTTTAGGCAATATCATGTAAGCAAGTAACTTTGTAAACATCTATACTTAGACCGTTTCTAATCATCATGGGCGATCGAATCGGATGGGTCGGGGGATGTGATACTCCTCCACTTTTTAGACTGGGGACAGTAAATATGTTTCCCCCACACATACACACATGCACTTTTTGATAGTCCATGAATATTTTTTTTATTGTATGTTATAGCCTATTGGCTCGACTACTGAGGTGTAGGCTAATATGTTCTTTTCGGTCTTTTGTTAGAAGAGAAACACTTTCCTTTCGGTTCGTAAGCAATTAGAATAGGGTATAACCTGCCTGGGCAATCAAGCGTTGTTTAGGCCCAGGTTAAGTGTTGTATTCTTGCAGTTTGTTATTCGGCTTCCTGACACACACATACATGGCGTACACGCCGAGTTTACTTTACATATTCTTTTGCAGAGTTAAGTATGTGTGGTAGGATCGCATTAGTTCGAGTGACCTGGGCACTTTGAGTCATGCCTACTCCCAGACACGTCCTCTCCTCCCTAGTTTTTCCCACGGGTTTTTATTCCAGAGCAAGCGTAGGGGTTGCGTGTGTGCTGACTCTTTAGAGACTTGATGCTGGGTCCGCATACGGGATCGGTAGCGGATGTAGTCCGCTATGGACCGATAGCATATTAAAGTCATGATAGCACCAGTATTGACCTTGGAGCTGAGAGCTTGGTCTGGTGCCACATGTTTGTCGCATTGACAAGTAATTAGCTTGAGCTTGGTCTTAGCTTTGGTGACCATTGACTCGGAGGCTGTAGCTTTACAGTCTGGTTGCCCATGTACGTCACGCATTGACGGAAGTAATCTGCGTGTAGTTTGGCAGAATTTCGGGCAATACGCCTTCTCGTGTTTGTTTCTTAATTACATGCGTGCTATGTTGTATAATTATTCTATAATGAAAAATTGTATGCGTCTTACCATATCAAAATGACTTAGGGATTTCTGTATTGGAGAATTGTTAAATGTTGCTAACAAAGACAAATAAAAGGAGTGACAAGTGTGTTGTCGAGGAACTGCCACTCCAAACATAATATCTTGTTTGTTGCTAATTGCGTAGATTAGAAGAGGAACCCGTTTTTCTTGCAAGATCACAAATATTCTATATATAGCCTTCATCCAACGTTGGGCCCCCCAAAAATTGTGGGTTCTAGATCCGCAATTATTGTAACCTCTTCAAAGCTCTTCTTACTAGTGTGACGAGATAGAGTGGACCGACACAAATCTAGTCTCCCCTTATGTTGTTAAGGGTCTTTGAACTTCCAGTGCAGAAGTAGGTCGGACAAGCATCACCGTGCATGTGGCGAGGCAGCCAATTGGCGCGCAGTTAGGCATGCGGCAACCAATTGAGGGTTGCAGTTCTTGTCGCTGGGCAGATGTAGTGAGGCGGCGGCCAATCATGTTGTGGTTGGGCGGGGTCTCGCTGCTGTGTCGCCAGCGTGGGTTTTTAGTAAGACAGGAAATGCAAAAACTTTTGAAAGAAAAGTCAATGATGGACCCAGCCGTCCATATCCCTCGACATACACGCGATCTCCAGACCATCAGTACGTGTTCTGATGATTCCTCCTTCCCAACCACACCCCAGGAAAGACCATCGCCCCTCGTCATCCACTTGGTACCATCGAACATTGCCCCTCCCACAAGAAGAAGCCAACGTACAACGCGCACACCAGCCAGGTTTCTTATCAGCTCCCCTTCACTCGATACTGCTTGCTGGTATATTTGGACCTCTTTAGGTCAAAAGAATCGGAGTAAAACAAACAGAGCAGGAAGCAGTAACGACCCATTCATTCATAAATTTGCTGCCCTGACTGTACACTCTACAAGAATGTGTGTAGTTTGTAATCTGATATGACTGTGGAGGAGATGCCACGCGACAGCGTCCGAACTAGTACTTGTACATGTGTACACCTGTACATGCGTAACTGCATTGAGAATACGCATGTTTAATTTTTCCGTAGTAGATTACAGATTTATTTACAGAATTAGGTTGCCTAGACGTTTTTGTGTAGTTCGTAGAGCCGAAACTACAAAAGTGAGTCAATTGATGAACTATTTGAACATCAATTGCTATGCACTTGTCCAGATGCGTGAAGCTTTACAAGTGAAGTTCCGTAGCCAGGTACATTGTGAATTATACATGTATAACTTGATGTGAAGTTGGTAAAGGTATACCAATTACTAATTCTCCTGAGGACGATCAGAGCATACTGGATCGAAAACGTCGAGTTGTACCTCCAGTTCTTTTTCAGAACTAATTACTACTCAATTGAGATTCCACATGGTGTCTTACTTCTAAAAGGTACTTTACCAAGCAATCTTTACCCAGAGACGGTTTGTTTCCGAGAGGTGCCATGATCCCCCCCTTGCCGATCACAAAAAATGGGAAAGTTGCAAATAATGATAGGTACCGGCATGCCAGGCGTGCGCTACCTCAAAAATAAACAAAAACTAGACTTAAGTGTTTGTCATATGACAAACACGCATAGGTGTTCGGATTTTGTCAGGGGTAGTGATGATGACGCTCAGAATGTTTTGAAAGAAACTTTGCATTATTAGTTTTTTTTTTTTCTGTTATTAACATTTATTTAAATTTTCTTTTCCTAACTTTCAGTTGTTTTCGTTTTTACTATCACAGAAATAGTAATTTTAAAAGGAATCACAGCCCCATAATATTTTCTTTCTCTGGCAACATTGTCACATGTTAATTTTGAGGATGTTTGCAGAGATGGGTGCAATCTTTATATTCACATGTCATATCTGTGCTTTTGTTTACCTCAATCTAGTCTGCAGTCTTTATGCGAACATATGTTTCAGTGTACTGAACAGGTGCATAAAAACCCTTTATTTTCAAATAATACATCATAAATTAACCATGGCTATGCAACTTTAATCACATTAAGTGCTTACGTTTTTGATACCATAAATAGTTGTTTCACTCCAGCCCACACAAAACAAGTTCATGGGTATAACTATAAACTAAGCAGCACCTGATATTGGGCCTAGGTGAATACACGAAAAATATTTTCAAGAATATTTTGAATCACTTAACAATGATGTACTGATAAGAACAAGTGGCTTTTAGCTCCAAAAGGATGAAAAATAAGAGAGTAGAGCCCTAGATGCAAATCAGGCCTTGGCAATGATGATTAACTGAACGTCATAGTGCACTTGAAAATTTTACTTAACAGGTTTTAGTTCAAATGTGTTTGCAGATGTACGCGACATCAGATTTATCAATTTCACATCCTCTTTACACACAAATCCTGCAAAAGCAATTAGTACGGATTATTGTTAAGTTTTTTCCTACACTCAAGATATTACAATTGTTTCAACTCCTTGACTCCATGCTGTTTTGACACAGACATTGTACTCCTGATTTACTGAATTTACTGAAGTTTCTCTGGAATCAACATCAGCCCAAAAGCTACATTTTACATGTATGTATCAAGTAGAAATTGGTCTATTGGAGGTGCCATAAGGTGTGCAGCTTGGGCCATATACTGAATTCAACATGGCAGGACGTGAAGTTCACGGAATGAAAGATCTTATGCAAAAGTTGTTGAAAAGCATCATGCAGTGCCATCACACCACCACAATACCAGGAATAAGGGCATGCATAAAGATCTGTCAAAAATAAGAAAAACATTGTTTACCACATATGTACATGTATGTACATTTGCCTATACATACACATGGGATGCACTACCTATTGTGTATTATTTGTGGTTTTTCATTGTTACATCAAATCTCTAGAAAATCTTTCATTGGTCAAATAGTTCAGGACCTATTTACTTACATTTTGGGGTCCATGTATCTAAAAATGCAATATACAAATAAAGGGAAATGTACATATGTACATTGGTATTATGGTACTAACACATCCTTGTAAAAATATAAACAAAAAACTGTTACATGTTTTTTTCCGTTTTTTGACAACGATTCCTCTTTTCTCTAACATGAAAACCAAATCATTTCTCAGGATGATGGCGTTGATTTATATGTGGGTTTTAGATTTACCATTGTTGTAACTTCCCTTTACAGCAATTTCATGGTACAGCGTTTTATACATACAAAGAGTTTGCTACTTAAAACAATAAAAATATCTGTAAAGTCCTGTTTCATTTTCTAAACCCACTGCCGGACTGTTTCCTAATATGACATAACTCTTACTTATGCAGCTAATCCTACTGTTTGCAATGTTCACAAAAGTGAGTCAAACCATCGCCACAATTCAGAATTGAGGGAGTTCCATCTAGGAAGATCAGCTGTGCGAAAAAGAAAAATTACAAACCTCAAAATAAAGCATGTTTTATTTTGTTGTATTCAATACTACATTTCATGATTTCACATGTGATCACCAAATTCTGAAAAGTATCATAAATGATATTCGTTAAATTTTATGATTAAGTAAGACTAATTACGGTGACACGCATGTGAAATTCTCTATTGAGTAGTAAGTCCTGATGAGGACGATCAGAGCATACTGATCCGAAATGTCAAGTTGTAACCTCCTAGTTCTTTTCTCAGAACTAATTACTACTCACTAGCGAATATTTCACATGGTGTCACTCGCACTAGTCTTAATTCACCATGCAAAGCTATAAGTTTTCCCTAAATGTCAAGTGATTGTTGTTGTAAATATTATTAGTGTCAACCATAATTATTTTAAAATGTACCTTTGCTAATAAACTCTGATAACTTGGAGAATATTATGCACATACATAATTTACAAAAGATACCTCCCATGTATTATACATGCCATGACATTGGTAGACATGTCCAGCTGTACTAATGTTTGTCCAATACCAGCCCTTTTGTTGTTCACTTGTTCAGACCATTTGTTTGTTTAAAATTTTAAAAATCAATTATTTAATTTCACAGAGCTAACATTAGAAATTACACTGAGTACATCCTATAGCCTATTGATAACACACATCTAACGTTAGCATAATATTTTTTTAAATTCAACTAATTGTACTCATGCCTAGGCTTCACTCTCTAACGTTTACACAGACTTATTTACCACTAATACTATAGTACTAGTATTTCAAAAGAGTCAGTGGAGGAAAAACCCACGTAATGGCCTGTCACACACTGTTGCGTATGAGAGAAACGTAAGAGTTGCGTGCATGAAAAATTCATAACATAATTTTCATACGCACAAAAAGCCCTTGAAAATACAGAATTGTGCGTATACTTACCGTATTGAACCCATGAGTTGCGTATGAGTAGCGTATGGCAAGCGTATTGACAGCGTATGGACAGCGAATGTCAGCAAATGTCAGCGTACGACCAAAAGCAGTATGTCAGCTGTATATTGAACAGCGTATGACCAGCGTATGGACAGCGTACTCTGCGTATGGCTAGTGTATGAGTAGCGTATGAACTGCGTATGCCCAGCGTACCGCCTATCCGCCTATCACGTGACAAAGTACTTACCTATATAATCGGCGGCCTTTCAATGCGCTATCAATACGCAGCTGTATGGTACACCTTCATGCGCAACGTGTATGGCAACTTATGTCCAGCGTACTCGACCGCGATGGTAACGTACCTATATCGTACCTCAGCGTATTCAGCGTATGCCTCAGCGTATGCTTAGCGTATTAACCATACATCCGCATTACGCACACAATTTTTAAGCAGTTAAAAATGTATTTCTGCCCCTCAGCGTATGCCAGCGTATGCCAGCGTATGCCAGCGCGTATATGCCACCGTGGCGAAACGTATACAACCTATGCCTCAATCGTACCCTCTAGCGTATGCTCACCGCATACCAGCGTATGAGTGATGAATTTTCATACGCTGGCATACGCTAGTACGATATCGCAAAAAAAGTGTGACGAGGGCCATAAGCATACTTTGTTTACATAAAACCGGGTACCCGCTAAATTAGTCCCAACGTTTAAAGTACTAGTACCATTCACTGGCGCCGCATACCGTACACATTACTGACTGCACTGTCATCAATCTATCTGCATGCTGTATGCATGCATCAACCAACGCGTTACAACACATCTGACATGACACTCTGAAGCCGGTTAAAATGCGGCGATTATTTTAAATCAAAGATTCTCGTAAATTGTCACTGCTCCAGACTCACCTTCAATTAGGAGTGGCATAATAATGTCTGTTTTCAACGATGAAACATCCACTGAGTGATACAGGGAAGAAATTCAAAAATAGGGTGAAAAACTCAGCTTTTTTGTGGAAGGTTTCTCCGCAGGTTTCCACATGTATGCACCCAACTGTTGAAACATGTGGCAGTTAATCGATTCAACGACCTCCGAAAAGAGCGTATTAAGGACCTTTTTCAGAATAAATAGATTATGCTGACATAAAAGAACCTAAAAGGATTTTAGTCGATCACTAATACATGTTGCGAAACGAATTGATCAGAAACACAATTTTTTCAGGGGTCACGATAGCCGAGAGTCAATTGATTGCATTTCCGAAGCGTAAACGCTCAATTCCTTAAACATACGCATACATAATGAGTACGACCAGAGCGGAGTTAGATTCACCAACAGAGGGCGCACTTTTTTAGCGTTGAAACAGCCGTGTAGACTTTGATTATCCAACGTAATCGAAACGTTTTAACAAAATAAAGAATGAGGTTATCGAAATTCGATATCTGATGACCCAATCATGACGTCACAATTTGTTTCTGCACACCTACGTGTTAAGTTCTAAGTATATGCCAAGTTTCAAGTTCATGTGAAGTTTGTGGCAAGTATGTGGTTTTTTTTGTAGAC
The DNA here is from genome assembly GCA_029582265.1 of Zoroaster sp. YZ-2022. NCBI lineage: Eukaryota > Metazoa > Echinodermata > Asteroidea > Forcipulatida > Zoroasteridae > Zoroaster > Zoroaster sp. YZ-2022. The sequence goes on along the minus strand of JAQQFT010000053.1, from coordinate 5,639 downwards.
AATCGATGTAGGGAAAAGGAGAAACGAAAACGAAAAAAAAAAACGAATAAAGCAATAGGTGTTTCGGGTACATACCCGAACACCTAATAAACCCAGTGAATTATTCACTATTTATTTGAACAATACAAACCTATACTAAGCCACACAGCATCTATCCGTTACGTGTCAGTCTCCAATTTTTGGTAAAAAATATTCGTAATAATGTTTTTGGATTATCGTTTCAAACCAGATGATTTATTTATTAATATCGTTTATTCAGGTTGAGGTGGGGTGCGTGCCTGGGGAGGGGGTTAGGATGGGCCCATGTTTAGGGCGGTCATTGGAAATTGGAATCATGCTTTTGAAATTTACATATTGTTACAAACTATGTATTTCCGTTTATTCAAATTCACGTATTTACTGATCTCATTAAATTAGAATTTCTTTTATATTGTTGCATTCCAATTATTTTTCAAGCAGTCATTATGTCGTTCCTGTGATTCACAAAAATTGCATGGTTTATTTAGTTCTATTTCGTTTTCGATCATTCAGTGAATTTCAATTATCTCATCCCAAAATTGGATGTGTCACATTTTTTTCGTGACTGATGTAGTCAAATTCAACAATCATCGATGCAGACGATGTTGTGAGATTTTGTATTATTATTTTCGCTTACTTTTATGGGCAATCCATTTCATCTCAAGAGTATTCTTATTCGCCCCTTGGTAAAATTCAGTGAGTTTCTGATTGATTGTTTTTGTTGCGAGTTCTAAAAAGTCACTCAAGGTCTTTTTTCAGAACTTCGTTTGGATCTATTTTCTTGATTGCTATTCTCGATGTCAAACACTGAATCAGAGTATCCATACGAGGTGTGATCTTGCAGTGGCGTAACCAGGATTTTATGAGTGGGGAAAACATTTCTGGGGCAAACTTACCGAGACAAAAACCCACAAGTTTGTGCACAATACCGTCAGACACTTATTTTGCCAAGTGGGGTGGACTCTGTCCTCCTTTTGGCTACGCCACTGTTAACCTGCATAACAGATTTGTTCCCCTTTGCAATACATCTACGTCATTCGGTCCCCTTTAATTTTTCTTACTTTGTAGGTGTTCCAGCTACAGCGCAAACACCTCTTTGTTAGTAAGTTCGAGCGACATCTCGAACACCTCGTTAGTTTTTTAGGTGTTCGCGCTGTTTAACTTTTTCTTCGCCTTTCCGGTGAATATCCAGAGCAATGCATAGTTGCAGAGTTCAGAACCCAACTTCACATAGTTAGGGACCTTAAGGTCTAACTATGTTAAAGTTTCAAGGTTCTGTGAACCTGCAACCTGTTTTGTTTCTTTGTCTCTGGATATGTCTCACTGAGAAGAAACAGTAAAAAACTAGACGGCATTGTTTGTGATATTACAAACACATAGGTGTTCGAGTTTTGTCAGGGCAGTGATGATAACGTCTGAATGTTTTTTAAAGAAACTTTCCATTATTATTTTTTTAATATTAAACTTTGACTTCCGGTTTAGACAGGAAGTAAAGGTCAAATTGGGGTCACCTTTGTGTGTAAAATATTTTTTTTAAAATTAACAATCTGTACAATGGTGCAAAACTGTGAATTTACCCTCTTGTAGTTGTTGAGATATGATTTTTAAATATTAAACTTTGACTTCCGCTTTGGACAGGAAGTAAGGTCAGATTGTCATTGTGCCTGTGTACGAAGGTCCTCACATAATTCAAGATCTATAACATGGTAACATATTGGTGAAAATGAGGATTTTCAGGTTCATGTGATATAATTTCTTGAAATATTATTAAACTTTGACTTGAGTGTAATTCGATATCTGATACAAGATATAACTACACATGTTAACATGAACAGTTGTCCCCAAGTTGTGACGTCATGGTGAGGTCAACAGATATCGAATTACACCAAATCAAAGTTTAATATTTCATAATAATTATTATCTCATGAACCACAACAGATATTTTCACAATTTACATCATCTGAAAAAAGATCTTTGAATTATGTGATTTTTCGTACACTATTCAGAATCACTATTCTGTAAATGTATTTAACAGCCAAACATAGTTGGTGGAGTTCAAAGAACCTTAAACTTTAACACACATATGTTAGATCTTAACACATAGTTAGATCTTTAAACACATAGTTAAATCTTAACATATAGTTCCAGGTAACGTTGTGACGTTATGGTTCAAGTTCCGTATAAATTGAAGCACATCTGAAAGCGTATTCGAAAAAAGCATTCTGGGGTTTATACGTTAAGTGGGATCTGCTCTTTCAAAAATATATTTGGTGACGTCATCGTCTCTTAACATCGCCCTAGCGGCAGGTTTTAAAAGCCACCTTTTTTGCTATCTCTGAGAAAACATTAGACAGAATTTTACCATTTTTTGCACAGTTGACACCTATATTGTAAGGAAATATTTTATGAAATGACGTCACATGATTGAACCGGAACTTTCGGTTGGAAAAAATATTTAATTATATGGGATGACTGAACCGGAAGTTAATGTATTCTAGTATAGCACACGTTGGCGTTATTTTAATTATATATTATGAAAAGTCCCCAGATAACATTCGTAACATTGGGCCAACGTTGGCAATTGGTCGGCAACATCGGCATCGGCATCATGTTGGTTGCTGGACGTTGGGTCAATGTTGACTCTAGGTCGGTAATATAACATTGGCATTACGTTGGCAATCGATACTAAACCAACGTTGGTTTTCAGTCGGACACCGACATTGGCATTGTGTTAGTTTTACATTGGGCCAATGTTGGCCTGGGTCGGCAATATGACACGGTATTACGTTGGTCGATATGTTGAACCAACATTTGGTTTTCAGTCGAACAATCGATCATTGGCATTGTGTTAGTTTTTGAACATTGGGCCAATGTTCTTATCCGTGACGTCATTTTGATTGGACGAAAAGAAATACTAACGCTGGCTTTTACATATTTCCAAATCCGCTATTTTAACTACGATACGATGTCGTTTGTTTTCGTTATGTAAAGTTATGTAAACTTTCACATTTACTATACATGTATGTTCGTTTTAGTATATATAATGACTACCATACAAAACCATAAAGCACCGTTAACGTTAACAACATCACTGTGGTACTGACACATGTGTACAGCAGGTCTATGTGGGCTCACTGGACGTGTGTACACACATATGCGAGCTTTCACTGTACAACCTATTGTCGCTTATCCTTCCTATACAGTGGATGGAGGGGCATGCGATACGTCTACACAGGGGATGTTGCATTACTCGTGTTAATAAATAATAGTAGGCAATTTGACTACAGTAGTGTCAACAGTTCTTGAAGTAATACTGTAGTGGCTGCACTGGCAACATATTGGCACTTTTCTCACTAAAGAAGGCCATGGCTCTAGCCTGAAAACTCACCACCTTTTATTGGAGATAATGAAACAGTCATGTCATAGATGAAGGAATAGGTCACATGTATTTAATTGTATTATATTCTAAAAGTTTAACTTAAAGACATTTTTAAAAGTTGCATCATTTTTCTGAAGTTACATCAATCCATCATCCTGATAATAACATATGACTGAGGGTTTTCTAACTATCGTGTGTGTTTTGTTAGCATGATCCATTATTCTTTCATCCCTCTTTAAAAACATAATATTGTTTTTACATGATACGTTTGTATTTCAGATCAACGATTGATCATGCTTAACATATGCCACCAAGTCATTTATTGACTCAGTAAGGATACAAGGGACTATTAATAACCTCTTGCCATTTAAATTGCAAATCTATTTGAAGTACACAGGCGTATGTGCATCAAATTCAGTACAAGATGTATTGTCATTCAATTGAGAATGCTTAAAATGTTTGTTTCTTTTACATTGAATAATTGATTGATTAGCATGATTTGTAGGCCTTATGAAGTCTTAGGCATGTATTATCAATGCATTCAAGCTGAGTTTCTATTAGTAGAACCATAATTATGAATAAATAATTTAGGAATTTGCACCTTCTAGAAAAACCTAAAGGGGGACCCGTATACACCAACATCAGTATATATTGAACATACATGTATCTTATTTAGTCATAAATTGTACATGTCATTGTATACAGCCCATCATATATCATAACTAGACTTAAGTATTAAACCCTTCACATCTTTTTAAAATAAAGTTCCCTCCCCTTTCACTACCAGATTGGAACCAATGAACTCTTGTCATATAATGTCGTTTGCCACAAACAGGCCATTTGTGTTACACGAGATGTGTCGGAGTCCGTGTTTAACTTTGTGATCCAATGGCCAGCAGTTGAAGTTGATCCATTCTTCAAAGGAGGACTGTCGTGAATTTAAACTGTCAAACAATTAAATATGTGATCGTTTTATTCTTTTTATATCAGTAAAAAGATCAACACAATTGTTTTGTGTTTTTATTGTTTTTGAGAGTAAGATTTTATCATTGTAAAAATGCCCCCCACTTTTACTTCTGCTGCCCCGCCCCGGACGGAGGAGCTGTTCGTATTGTCACAATGCAAGAGGTACTCAATCAAAACTCGGCTCAAAATGATCGCTAATAAAATTGTGTGGAGCCGCTGATATGGACTCAATCACTTTACTCTTTTTCAGTCGAACATTGCTCGTCCAAATACGGCGATATTTTGGGTCAATGGGAACAGATGAAGGCTAACAACGTCAGGTGTGTACATCCTCAGCAGCAACACATCTTCCCGGCATTTTATTAGTTCCAGAAACAAATATCACGGAAGAAATGAAATCGACGCTACGTGTGTGAAACATAGGGCGTACATGTACATGTACATGTACATCATGTTCACATCGGATCTCTCCTGATCTCACGTCACATATCTTATGCAAAATGAAGTTTCCACCATGGGGTGGGGTTGTTTCCCTCAAACACTTCAAAACATTGTTTTGATTAAATAGACATGTGATTTAATACACACAGGTGGGTCTCAAAACAATATTTTATTACAAAACGCCTTAAGTAAAGGGATGTCAGTCCCCCTTGAAGGAGTGCTTCAAATTAATTTATAAGGGCCTATCCTGTCTGTGGCAGTCTGTACCGTCATAGGAAATATTTTTTTTCCCATAGGACCTTTAGAGTAAAGGGCCTATTATGGATTGCCACATAAGACACATCTACTGAGGTCTTTCTGGATATTTTCTATATGATATATCATTAGTGTCTCTCACAGTAGGTGACCCATACATATATCATAGTGTCCCACAGTGTCACCATACAGATGTCATGAGAAATATTGTAACGGTTGCTGAGTTTGACAACAATTATCACTACAAGTACAATTTCCTACAATAGTACTGTAACATTCTGTATAACAAACCACAGTGGATATGTGAAATTTGTAAATACTGTAAAAGAGACAAACATGACGACAAATGTATGCAAGAACCTCAGAATCTTCATGTGACAAAAGAAAGTATAGATACGAGTATAGGTTAGATATTCACAGTGTGTTCATAATGTGACCAGAGTGGCAAGTAGAATTTTAAAACACTGATAATCACAGAGTGTTCATATAGTGTGTGATCACAGAGTGGCAATCGTATAGGCCCTAACACTGTCAAATATGTGTCTATAGTGGATAAACAGTGCATTACGGGTTTTTTCCA